>VZRF01004612.1:94382-239673 GCA_013396875.1 Vireo altiloquus | reverse complement strand
AAGGTGCGGCGGCGGCGGGGCGGCCCTGGCCGGGGCTGTTGGCGGGGCGGCGGGCGGGGGCGGAGCGCGGGCCGGGGCTCGGCCGGGCAGTAACGCGGCGCTTCCCCCGCAGGAGTGCCGCATCGCCCACCCCATCGTGAAGTGCACCTACTGCCGCTCCGAGTTCCAGCAGGAGAGGTACGGCGTGCGTCTGCTCGGGGCCGGTGCGCTTGCGGGAGGTGGGCCTGGCTGGTCCCGAGAAGAGCAGACTGAGAGGGGATCTCATCAGTGCGTATAAATATCTCCGAGGCGGGTGCCAAGAGGATGGTGCCAGGCTCTTTTCGGTGGTGACAGGACGAGCAGCAGTGCCCGTAAACTAAGACACAAGAAGCTTCACCTCCACATGAGGAAGAACTTCTTTACATTGAGGGTGGCAGAGCACTGGAACAGGCTGTGGTGGGGTCTCTCTCCGGAGACATTCAGAATGCACCTGGACACGTTCCTGTGTCACCTGCTCAAGGTGACTCTGCCTTGGCAGGGGGGTTGGACTGGATGATCTCCGAAGGTCCCTTCCAACCTAACTCTTACGTCATTCTCTTTGCCAGTAATTGCATGGGGAAGAATGTCAAAGTGCGCGTTTGTCACCTAATTCAATGTTGGGCCGTTTTATCTCTTTAGCAAAACCAACACAATATGCAAGAAATGTGCCCAGAACGTGAAGCAGTTTGGAACGGTGAGTAGTTACTTGGTTCTTTATGCTGCAGTTGAGCTTATTTGTGCTTCAAACTGAAAACAAAGTTCTCTTGCAGCTAATCGTCTTACCGTCTCTTGAGAAAAAAAAAAAACAAAAACAAAAAACAAACCCACACTAGAGATTGCCATCCAGAAGGGTGATGGAAAAGACTGACATCACTTGATTTCCTCTGTGGGTTACTGTTTCTTTTCTCAAATTCAAATCCATTTGAGTTATATGTAGCTTAAGAATTAAGAATAATTTCAGTATAGCTATTTGTAACAAAGCAATGTTATTTCACATCACACATGTTAAGTTATCCCCTGCATATTCTCATAAGCACACACTTCATGGCAGGAAGGCCATTAGCCCTTGCTGTTTTTAGTGAGTGGTAAATGTGAAAATCTAGTAATACCACATACTTTATATTATGTAAGTCTTAAAAAATGCATGTTAATCGTGTTAAGACAGTAAGTAGAAAAGATTTTGAGCATTACCTGCATTCATGTTAGTTTGCATTTTTTCATGTTGAATTTCAGCTTCAGTTCTTTTGGAAAAATGAATTTTTCTATTATGTGAATGCACACATTATATCTGAGCCTCCCTGCAGATCTGAGTTTTTAGGAGGTATCCAGATAATCTTGTTGTGAAACAAAAAGGCATAACTTCCTTGTATTTGACATAAACTGTGTTAGTTGAAATTCACCTTATTTGAGAAATTTAATAGTTGTTGCTATGTAGACAGGCACTTTGTGAATGTATGTATAAACTGAACAAATGCTTTCAAAAGCTTAAAATGCAGCAAAATGAATTGCAGGGCAGATCCACAAACAATTTTATCAGTAGTTCATCAGAAAACAGAACTGCACAGAAGATAATCAGCCCCTACTAACCTATGAAAACTGACAGCAATTCTATTTTTCAGCACTGTATTAGCCTAATTGAGTGTATTATATAGAAGTTGATAACCTGACCTAATAGTATCTGAACTTGGTTTATGTTTGGTGGCAGGACTTGGTTTGTTTCCGTTTTTTAAGTTTCCTGCAGAATTGCAGAGATTAGGTTACTAGTCTTGGAACTGTAGGGTTATTGAATCCCTGAGCTGTGCAAAGGAGAGGGATGCCATCAGAAACTTCAAGTCTAAAAAAAACCCGCTTGGTTACTCTTTTAAAGTTCTGCAATAGTGTAGTAAAACTTAGAGAAAATGTCATCATGTTAAAAAAAAATAAAATGCAGTAGATGTAGAGGTTAGTAACCAGATAGTTGTCTGTGTTTCTTTTATTATGCTGGGGTTTTCATGGAAAATCCAGGATGATTTTAACCATCATTTTAGAGGAAAAGTTTAGTGCTGAAGATAAAAATGGTAGGAAAAAGATTCTTTAAGGTAGGTTATATGAAGCCCTAGTTTTGAAGCATCGTTGTGTGAGTTGAAATACCTGTGTTCATTACAGAAAATGGAAATATATTGACTTCAGTTCAACTTTTTTTTTTTTTCAGCCCAAGCCTTGTCAGTATTGTAACATTATTGCAGCATTTATTGGCACAAAATGCCAGCGTTGCACCAACTCGGAGAAGAAGTACGGCCCACCTCAGACCTGTGAGCAGTGCAAACAGCAATGTGCTTTTGATCGAAAAGAGGAAGGAAGAAGGAAGGTAGGCTTTGCTCCACATCTCTCGTGGCTTAGGCTGACAATAGATAGTGTTCCTCCTTCAGAAGAGAAAGATTAAGAGGAATGTATCTTAAGTTCTCAAACACTAGATTAAAGTTGCTGATCCATGCTTTACAATATTTGAATTAAATTTTGTAATTTGGAATTCTTATGTTAGCTGCTGAGCTAACCTTTAATTAAATCACTCTTTCTAAAAATAGGCATAAGTGTTAGCAGACAGTTGTAACTGTGGAACAGAAGTCAAGCAGCTCAGCAGTTCATCGTGTTTTGATATTTATTTTAATTTCCCATCCATTGGATCTCATGTATGTTCATAACTCAAATCTGTCACTTTACCTATTCTTATTTGCCTGCCTTGCCTTTAAGTAGAGCACCAGAGAGGTGGACTGCTCTGAGCAGCCCTTTGTGTTCTGTTTTGTTAAATAGCTTTGGTGAGTGCCGCTTTCTCATTCCAGAAGGTGCTGAGAAAATGACCTCAAAAGCCCCTTGGCTGACCCAAAGAATAATGCTGTTTTTACAGAAGAATTTACTGGGTACAAGTAACACATTGGCTGGACATCTTGGTTCTCCCTGCAATATGATAGGTTGAAAGAGGGCACGTGATATTTAAACAGTGATATTTAAACTAAAGAAGACTTGTCCTTCTAAAAAGTTATTGTTATTTCTGCAATGTAGAGCTGGTCCAACAATTGCTAGGCTCTTTGTAGCATAACTTTAAATGACAAGTAGAATAAGATTCACTTTACTAAAAGAAACTTGCACACATTGGAGGTACAGTAATGATGTTTCATACCAAAGATGTCTCGTTTTCCCAAAGATAATGGATGAAGTGAAACAAAATTTCCTTGCAAATATCAACTACATCTTCTAGTGCAATTGTACTTGGAAATAAAACCTGAGTTATTTCCCAAAAGGTTGATGGAAAGTTGTTGTGTTGGCTCTGCACACTGTCCTACAAGAGAGTGCTACAGAAGACAAAAGAACAGAGGAAGAGCCTAGGATCTTCACATTCTAACTCCTCATCCTCATCTCTTACTGAAAAGGACCAGCATCATTCAAAACACCACCACCATCACCACCATCATCATCGTCACAGCAGCAGCCATCATAAGTAAGTATTTCAAAAATTGAAGTGTGTGTTGGTAGCTCTTCATCTTCTATGTTCTGTTTGTATGGAGTAAGAAAAGCTATTTCAAACATGGTGTCAAAAGCAGTAGCACAACATTGTTCTTCATAGTCTGTCAAAATCCTTGAATTCTTAGAGTTTGAATGAAAGTGGTTCATAAAGAAACAGGAATTCTTGGCTATCATCAGACTAGTTGATGTTAAAATTAGTAGCAAGTCTAGGAAAAGGCTCATGGAATAGCTACAGAAACATGTTACTTGAGGGCAAACTTGTATTTGGGATTCTAGTAACTGCTTTGTGGTACCTGCTATTTTACATGCATTTGCCATTGGTTAAAAGCTGTGTATTAGAAGTGGGAATCCTCATCCTGACTCACATCACCCTAACTTATTTGTGTACAAATACTCACAATTAGGAGGAGAAGCAGAAGCAACAGTGTGAAATTACCTTCAGTCTAGGACCAGTTCGTACGTCTTTGCTAGCTTTTATAATCAAGTCTTGCTGAAATAGGCAGTTTGTGAGTGGCTGTGATATGGACATAGGGACATAAGACTGTCAGTTCAGTTACTGTCATTCTAATAACATTTCATAGTTTTGTCCCATCTTCTGCAGCTTTTCTCAACACATTGTCTTTGGCCATGGCATAAACAGCATACCAACCTTAATGTACATACCCAATTTATATAGTCATAAACCCCGGAATTCATTTGGGATTTTATGCTGCTATAATAGGAGTCATGATTCTTATTTTCAGTAATAGATTTGTGGCAGCATAACTTCAGAACTACTTATTTTTTATGTTGGATAGTAAATACTGTGTCTGCAATGGTAATGACCCTGATCCCATACACAGACACTTTCCTTCTAAACTTCACATTTCTAGTGCTTACAATTTTTTATCTTGTCTGAAACTTGCCTGCCTAAGTGTGACTTAAAGATAGAAGCAAAATAAGATGAAATTATATTGGGAATGAGTAAAAGAGAAAGGCCCATAACTTTCACTTTGAAAAAGAGAAAAATAAGATTTGGGGTTTTAGGAATTCAAAGAAGAAAATTACTCTTGTCATGCATAGACTTATTGTACTATTCCTATTCTTTCAAATCTCTGCTGAAAATTGAGTTACAGAAAGTTAAATCTAATTTAATGCATTTGGCACAGGCCCAGTAAGGATTAAATAAAAAAAAGTTAGCCCTTTTCTACAGGTTAGAGCTTCTGATATACTCAAGAGTTGTAACAGTAAGCATGTCTGTACAGATCACAATATTCCTGGTTTCCCACCTTTTTTTTTCTATAGGCCACCATGGGTCCATTGCTTCTGGTCCAATTAATATGACTTTTTCCCTGTCCATTTCAGTTGAGATCAGACAACAGAGACAATAAGCTGTAAATACAAATTCTTTGACCTATTTCACTCAGTGCAATCTTCTACATTCTACCACTCCTGTATCAGTGTTCTTTATTAGTTGCTTTTGAAATGGTTGAAAGCAAATGGTTACCAGGTGTTATTTTCAGGGCTCCAAAACTTAACTTTACTCTTCTGGCACTAGAGGAGCATCACTTTAGGCAGTGTTCATATGGCAGTATGGGAATCCCAGGAGAGGTGCTTTCAACCTGCTTGCTGAGTACAGAATTAGCAAGAAAAAGTTCACAAAAATTGGGAGGTATTAGCAAAAAGGTTTAGCCATCAGTCCTGAGGTCTACCCCTTGTGACTCGGAATAGCAGAGATATTTAGCCAAGAAATACTTTTATAGCATCCTGACATAGTAAAGCACGGTCAGGAACTTGTCCACTTGAAAATTCATAAATGCTCACTGTATTAGGGAAAAAAAGGGTGGGAGGATTTTTCTCAAGTACAGATACCATTCACATAAACTTACAAATAATGGCATGTTTGGTCAGTTACCAAGTACATTTCACATATTTCAGAATCAGCAATCTGAGTCCAGAACAAGATCAGGGACTATGGAAACAGAGGTAAATATTATATTATTTATTAATTTTCTTTTCATTTATCTTGCAGTTTTCATTTAAAGAATTTCTTTTTTTCTTGCATTTCTGGCTAGTCTCTAGCATTGCACCTAGGAGCATGAGTTAGTTTCTTTACATGTACCAAATGGTGATACTAGAGAGTTACATAGTATGAGGCTTTAGGTTTACATTTTGTTTGATTTCAGCCATAAATCCTCTGCAGCTATTCAGAATGAAACTCCAAAGAAAAAACCCAAACTGGAATCCAAGCCATCAAATGGAGATAGGTAAAGTTATATTTTTGTAAAGCTGAGCCATTTCAACCAAAGAGAGCACTGATCTGTGGCAAGTTGCCTTTTTTTTGTTTGTTTGTCTGAAGAATGAGGGATGTGAAACTTGTGTCCTTCCAGATGGATTATTGGGTGGCATCTGAGTGCTGTTAGTCAATTAAGTTACTTTATTAGCAGAAAACTAGCACCATTTTCCTGCTTTTAAGCTGTTTGGGGCAAAATTAAGTAAAGCTTATGTATACGGTAACAGTTATCAACACAGTAGTGTTCCCTCACATCGGGAATTGTTTTATCAGTTAGATGCAGGGTAGAACCTGCTACTTTAAGCTGAACCAGTATCTAGAGAATTCTTTTGAACCTTAGTGTGGGAGACTGAATCTTTATTCTGTCTCTGGCCAAAAGGTCAGAATAAAAGTTAAAAGTGGCTGCTTCAGTGAAAAGGTATTTATCCCCCTCAAAGCTAATACTGAATTGTATTTCTGCAGGTGTATGTAATGTGTGCCATTAGTAAGGTAATTTGCCAGTTGCATCCATTTCTGTCAGGTACATACTTTTTTTGCATTAGTCCTTAAGGATGTTTATGGAATTATTAATTATCCAATTTGAAATATTTTTAAAATGTGTTTTGTTTCTTTCTTTTAATGTTGTAAATAACTATTGTTTTTCATTTTTAGTAGCTCTATAAATCAGTCTGCAGACAGTGGAGGAACTGACAACTTTGTCCTCATAAGTCAGCTGAAGGAAGAAGTAATGTCACTGAAACGTCTTCTGCAGCAAAGAGATCAGACTATTTTAGAGAAAGATAAAAAGGTAAAAATTACAGCTGTTCAATAACTACTTCATAATTTTGTTTTCTGTTTTGTAGTCCCCTAAAAATGTTGAGACAATAAGAAAAAACAAAAGTCAGATACAATTGTTTTGTATAGCAGCTAATCAGACCTTACCATTTAAAGGAAAAATTTTGGACCTTTACATCATGAATATATTTTGTCTCTAAGTCAAAGAGTAATTCATTTTACCTCACTTCAGCCACGAGGAAGTTAGCCTCTTACTCAGGCTGTGTGCCACAGGTCATGGATAAAATGTCAGACAGTGGTTTGCATGTTTGACATGCTCTTAACTGAGCCATGGCAAAGAGTAGTAACCATTCTGAGTTTAGCATAGTTTTTATTTAGTTTTAAACTGAGGCAACTCTAGCTTTAATAAGTCAGTGTCCAAATTTACATGTGTAGTGTATGAAAATTAAGTGGTTTGTTTTTATAGGATTGGTAGCATGTGTACTGTAGGTTTTCAAATCTTTGTGGGTAGTCAGAGACTACAAGAAAAGCTTGGATTAAATGTCTGTCAACAAAAGTTAAGTGAAATTGACAGGCCCAAGTGGCTGCAGCAAAACTCTTAGAGAAGATTCACCCATGAAACAAACGAATGACTAACAAGAAAAGATAAATAACTACAAATACTCACTTTGCTTTGCATTTACTACACTTTATTTCTCTGCCATCTGAATAATTAGATGCTCTTAGGACACTGTAACAATGGCTCTAGAATGTTTGTTCAGGATTGAGTAGGTTATGGAATTGTATTCCAAACAAATTTATTATATTTTCAAGTGAAATTTTGATTTGGTAGGCATGGTGGCCCACCAAACATTGATGGTTAAGAAAGACTCATTCACACTGAAAGGAAAATGCTTCCACTTTTAAACCATAGTTCAGTATCTTCATTTCTACACGTAGTTGTGATTTGTAAGGAATATTAAACCTATTTTCAATAATGTCACTGTTAAAATATACCTAGTGTTGGAAGTGCTTGTTATTTCAAGCCTTTAAGTGTTCAATGTGAAAGAGCTGAACAGTCTGTCATGGATGCTCTTTAGGTATTTTCTCCAAAACACGGACATTAGGCCCTGATCTCTCTCTTACAAAGCCAGGAGAAGATCATAAGTCAGTAGGAAATTCATTTATCTCTTTTTAATCTACTGGGCAAAGCTAACAAAAGTGGTAGGTAAGGAAATGTCATCTGCTTCTACACAACCACTGCAGTGACTTGTTTTGTGCTGTTTCCATAGGGAGAGGATCTAATGATTTTAATATCTCCGCTGCTAAAACTATTTATTTGACTTCAGAATTCTTTGAGGTTAGTCTCCTTCAGACATGAAGTCCTCACTTTCAGAATGTCACTTACTTTTTCAGCTGCTGCAGGGAGGAGAAAAGCTGAACACCTTATACAATGTTTGCATAGCTGAAAAAATTGGAACAAATGAACGTACTGCAGATTTTTTTTTTTTCACTGTGAGATTGTAAATTTGAAGATATATACTGGGTGAAAAGCCTGTGGGAGATTCCTGTTAAGGTTGCATCTCAAGATTTGTGAAGGGACAACATTTGAACAGTTTTGAATGCTCCAGAAGTTAAACCTCTGAGCTGTATAGCATGGCAACAAAAACAGCTCAGTACACCAGCTTTACAGATAATACTCACTCATCACTTTCTGTTCTGAGTCAGGGTGTCAGCCATGTCATTATCAGTGCTTCTTGTTTGCAGTACTAGCCTTGTTTGTCTTTCTGCACCAAACGGTAGTGAGAAACCACATTACCATGGGGCCCTGAGACTTCATTATTAGGAGAGGACCACAGTTTGCTGAATGTTCGTAGGTATTATGTTTGCTCATCTAGTTGCATACTTCACTGTGGTACAACACTAGCACTAGTTTTTTTTATATTTAATGTGAGGTGTGTGGGTTTGCTCTGGCTGCCCTGTAGTCTCCAAAAGCTGTAAGTGCATGCTTTGAGCAGCTGTGTGTGTTTCAGTGAGTTATGTACCATTGTTTCAGCATACCTGCATTTGACCACTGGATTGACATCTCTGAACAATATGTGTTTCACTATGTGTGATTTGACACATATTAAGGTTGGCAATAGCAGTTTGGTAGTCCCTTTAGGGGAGGGTGTGCTCTGGTTTGTTATGGCAGGCATCTTTGCTAAGAGGCTTCATTTCCTAATATATCTGGAATGTGTACATTGTATACATTTGTCCTTTTGCTTAGGGCAAAATGTAACAAAAAAGGACACAAATGAATCTTTTTTTATTGTCTTTGTAGGGAAGATTTTTCATGTTACCACACCATATAAGATATAACTGAAGATTGTGATAAGCATCTCACAGATGAAAGAACAGCAAGGATTATAAATCACCAGTCTTGTGTTTGAATTATTTTTTGTTGAGCTTTAGCCTTTATTTTATACAAAATCCTGAGCAAACAGTATGGTTATATGGCTACAGTTGCTTTTTGCATATAAAATAGGTATACAGACTTTTCAAACTGTTTCTCAAGTGCTGAGCTGCCAATACAGCAGTAGTAAATAAGTAGGGTTTCCTGGGATTCCCAAGGCTTCCCTAAAGATTTCGAGTACTGACTAGGAGACATGTGCTCTTGCAATTCAAGGAATCTTCATGGGGTCTGTGTTTTTCAGTTGACAGAATTGAAGGCAGACTTCCAGTACCAAGAGTCTAACTTGAGGACAAAGATGAACAGCATGGAGAAAGCTCACAAGGAAACTGTGGAACAGTTGCAGGTGCGTAATCGCTTATCAGTATTTGGGAAATACTTCAGATGGAATCATATATTCAGGCTGTTCACTCAGTATGGTTCTCTCCAATACAGTAGTACCAGGTTTGTGAGTGGTCATTGCCATGTTTAACTTTGGCTGCATTGTTCAGCAGTTCTGCAGTCAACAGTCTCAATGTGAGTTAAACTCAGCCTTTTAACTTTAAAAGGTGAAGCCTTACCTCACATGCTTTCTCAAAGTTTATTTTTTGTGTCTGTTCTCTGACAGTTTATCAGTTGTCATTGGGCTATGGATCTGATTTAAGGACTCAGCATTAACACATTGACAGCTAGATACCTCTTGTTAAAGCATGCTTTATCAGGAAGAAAGCCTGAATAAGTTGCCTTATGAATCGTGGACTGAACAGACACTTGGTGCAGTAGTGGACGTACTAAATTTTGCAGTATGGGGAGTGTGGTTACTTTCTCTGTTGAAGACAGAATATGCATATCAAAAAGCACATACAGATCTTTGAAAAGTGATCATTACCTTCTTTGAACATTCTTAGCATGTACGTTTTGAGAGTTTGTTCATAAATGCAAAGTGCATGACTACTATTTCAGTAACTCATACTTTTTTAATCTGTATTGCAGGCCAAAAACAGAGAACTGCTCAAACAGGTTGCAGCATTGTCAAAGGGTAAAAAGTTTGATAAAAGTGGGAGTATCCTCACATCTCCCTGAGGAACTGGTTATTCGTGGGGTTTGCTACTCAACGTACATTTGAGTAATTCTGTGAAGCCCTTAAAATCCTGTGTAGTGGAAAAAATATTTTTGCACACCAGATTGGTTGGCATGTTTCCTACGTGTTTTTATAATTAATATGCAGCTTTTTTTAGTTACTGTTCAGATGAAATACTTCAACTGGCTTGAAGAATGTTTTTATTTTTTTGATATTGGAAACCTTTTGCCAGCAATAGTATTAAACAATTGCATAGAGAACATAGCAGTGTTCTCTCTGAAAGGACAACATGCAATAACAAACTAGGTGTACTTTTTACAAAGTAGCAGCTGAGTCTTTTTAACTACACTGATGTCAGCCAAAAGTTTATGAATCTGCAGTGACACTGAACACTGGTTTCTGGCAACTGTTCTTTTACTTTGTATGAAAATATAAATTTGGAATGGAAATCATGGTGCTCTCAAGTGGAACTAAAAAGAGGCATATATGTACGTGTAAATACAACTGTAACAGTTATATTCTTAGTTATAACAAGTAATTAGTGTTCTACATTCTTGTGATAGGGACTGACTGAAAGATTATCTATTGTACAGTAACAGAGGCAGTGTGGTTTTTGTAAGATTTACTGTAGACTTTTCTTGCAAGTGCCTTTCTCCAACTGTTTATTTATAGGAATGTTGGTATTTTGTACATAAGGTTTTTATGTTTTAAAATCATGTTTAATAAATGTTTTATGTAAATATAAATGTGTGTACAGAGGAATCTGAAACAAAGATCAAAGTGGCTAGTGCAGTGCTCGAGGCAGCATTAAGAGCTAGCTAGCTGATTGTTGGACAGTGAGTATTGGCTTTAGATAACCTTTGTAGCTTGTGTCTGTGAGGCGTAGAATTTTGTTAGTGCTGCTCACGCCAAACACTTCCTGAACGAAAAACAAAATGTTTTTTTGCCACACTGGAGTTTTGTGGTTTGTTCATACATTTCTCCCATTTGGCACAGCACTAATTTTAATTCCATAGCAGACATTGTACTCCCAATGCTACATCCTTATCTAGTGATATACACTCAAAGTTTTAAATGATTTTTATTCCCCATTGTCTGATTTAATGTACTTTATTTTAATTTATGGTGATTCTATGTAATAAATTGCAAGATGCACATCCCCCACTGAAGATAAGAGTAGCCAAAACTAATCATCTTGAAATTAATTAAGGGAGTGGATGTGGTGTCAAAGGGTGGATTTTAATGTTTTGGGTGGTTTTTCATTCTAAATTACATCAGTTTATGTTTAGCTCTGCTCCTAATGGACATGAGACGTATTCAGAAATTTTGATTGAACAATAATTTAGTATACTCCAAGGTATCTGTTCGGGAAGGTAAGTTATAAATCAGCATAAGGGGAAGTAGACTTACGTGGGTAAAGGTTGAAGTCAGCTCTGGATATTGACTGATAATGGGGTAGCTGCTGGTATTTCAGCAAGCTTAATTGTGTAGAAACAGCTACACATTTTTAATTAAAGAACAAAAGTCTACAGACCTTTGGCTGTTCACCCAGGTACTGAACTATGAACACCTTCTCAATAGTTCAGATGTGATCCAGCAGTGACAGACTACTGAAAAATATTAAAAACTTGAGCTATCTTGTTTCATATAGTATATGTGTATTTTTGTACCCTAAAATCAACTTTGTATGTTTATAAAAGCTCCTCTTTAAATGTACTAAACTAGAGTAGAGAATGCTGCTATCTTTTGGGTTGTTATTAATTCTTTTTGTATACAAATTTATGACTTTTATTAATTCAGAATTACTATTTGGGTAAATTTTTTTCGAGTTTGATGGTGACCCATATTCAGTGAAATGGGTTTTAAAATATAGAAATGCATAACAAAATAAAATGTTTTAATTAAGATTACTTAATGATATTAGTTCAAGCTGCAGTCAGGACATTTTAAAGAAACAAACAGAAGTTCTGTGTTAGAAGTAATTAATTATAAATTCCAGTCAGGAGAATTTTTAGGGGCTTCATGGTCTTTAGTTCTAGTTAAATATCTGTGGGTTTTCTTACACAATCTCATTTTTAACATTAATTTTTTTAAGTTGTTAACAAGCCAACTGAATCCCAGTCCTGAGAATCATGTCCTGGAGCTGTAGATTATTGACATAATAAACTGATGTTCTTTACACGTGGATCTGCGAGGAGGTTGTTGTACTGTATTGTGCTTTTTAGCCTGTTTCCAGATGTTGATTAGCATTGACCACTAATGGTCATTTTGGCTCAAGTTATTTATGTATTTAAAGCCTGTGAATATTGCGGCCCCCTTTTAGATAGTTTGTCCAAATCTGCGTTCTGCAGTGAAGCTGTTCAGCTGTCCACATGTATAGATTATTGAAATACTGTACTGGCACACATCTGACCGTTGACATTTTGTACCTTTTCTAAATCCAATGTTTCACAATAAAATCTTGTCAAAACATTCATCTGTCCTTTTAAAATTATTCAAAAAATCTGTATTTTGTTAATCTCTCATGCTCCATCACTCGCTAAAAGTCTGTGGCCAAAAAAGTGGCAGAATTTAATATTTCAATTTCTGTTAAGATCCGACGCCTTGGACTGTCTTCAGATTGCAACAAACTGAAGCTACAGATTACTTTGTCTCATGAAAGTATTTTTGTTTTTACAACAGAACTATAATACATAGAAATATTTTCCTTTAGAGAAGAAAAAAACCGGAAGATTTAACTAAAATCTAGTGACATTTAATAAAGCCTTCAACAGTGTTTTTATACCCTGATTAACATCAGCACTTGTGTTTGAAAGTACCTGAATTTCAATCTGACTCTGTTAACTGTAGGGTTGTTATTCTTTTACACACCTTGTGTACAAGTTGGGTGATTCTGAGATTGATAATTTCTTTGTCTGTTCCCTTTCTTGTGTCAGGAGGAATTAGGTGCCCACACCAGCATCCTGCTGGCTGTCAGTCACGGTGGCTCTGAGTGTTTAGAGCACCGATGCTGCAAATTTTAAATCTTATTTTATGTTTTTCTCAGCAATCAATCTTCATCTTTCCACAATCCAGAAGAATACTTCTCATTCAAAGAGAATGAGAAGAATTAAAGTTCAAAATGAAAAAAAACCACTCTGAAAACGTCCAACAAGACAGTAAGATTCTGTATCTATCTGGTCAAGACAATTACTGAGAAGAGGAGAATCTTTGAGTTTCAAAGCATCTCAAAACTGTTGATACTTTGTATTGGATACAGTAACAAACAATATGCTAACCTTAAAACTGTTGGTACTTTGTATTAGATACAGTAGCAAACAATATGTTATTCTTATACTGGATTGTTCTTAGCCTCATTTTAATGCAAACTTGAAACCATTTATTTTTAAAGCTGAGAGCAAATCAAAACTAGGTGCAGTGTACTTATTTTAGGTGTGACTTCCATGTAACACATGGCAAAGTGTGTGTAACTGGCCATGTAACCAACTGACCCCTGAGAAGAGATTTACATCATTTGAAGTAGATTTCCTTAAAGAAGGTTTTAATTGATATAACCTTTGTACAGGCATTCACACAGTTCTTAATGGTCTTCAGTGCCTTCAAAAGCTCAGAATCCACACTAATTTTTATGAAAACACTGATGTTTATGATTGTGAGCTATAATATTCAGCTTTTTGAAATGGAGTAAAAGCTTTTCATGTCATTTTTATTCATTCAAACCATTACTAAAATATTGGTACTGCAATAGAAGATACATTTTCTCATATATTATGTGCAATTGCTTTAGCTTTTCTTGTGGAAGAGGGTACTGATACATGAAATTAGTTCTGTTGAATCCCACAGAAGAAGAAGGGGGTATCAGACAAGGGGATTATTGAGGTGAAAGGAGATATTTGTGGTTCTGGAGAAAGAAGGAAGGTAATGGAGATGTCAGGGCTAATGAGGAAGAGAGACCTCTGGGATACCATGTGACTTGTTCATGTAATCACACAGCTGAGTTTTTTTAAGAGATACATATTTTCTATATCTGTAAAATGCAGCATTGCATAAAGGAGATGTTTGGTTTTGTTGAGGTTTGTTTGTTCTTAGCAATACTAGAATCCAGATTTTAGGAATGAGCAAAATTAACAGCTTGATTAAATTGAAATACCGAGATGTACAATGTAACATCCATCTTATAAACAGTCAGTCATAACTGTGTAAGTAAAAAAAAACCAGGTAAAACTGCAACAGACCACTGCATACTATAGCCCCAGCTGCTTGATGCTCCGAGTTTCACCATATGACTCCAAATAACTATTTCTTTATTCTTATACATTAGACAGAAATTGTCCTTGAGGCTATGTAACTCAGCAGCACGTGAATCATTGACATTTTCTCTTGCTTTAACCGCATCACCTTTGCATACAAAAGGTCAGTATTGGAGGTGTAAGCTGAAGACTTCTTTTACAGTCTTCTTTTGACTGCAGAAGGCTTGTGGACAAACAAAAATAAATTGGACTAACATATATTTGAGAGTTTAGACCCAGGCGATCTTATTACGGATTGGGTCAGAGGAATGGAATGTGTTCCTCCTATGGCTTCTGTGCATATTAGAATTTGCAAATTGATTTTTCCCAAATTGATTTCTACCTCCTGTTGTAACACCTCTCCCACTTTTTCAGTACATGGGAGCAATTTATTTTGAAACAAGCGCTGAAAACCCTGAGATGTTTTCCCTTATTCGAATCAATGGATAAATGTGTTTTGCTTTATTTCAATTAATGGTGTAGAGCTTCATCAGGTGCATCAACTCATGTCTTCACTTTTATTTACAGAGGTTTACTTGGGAAATTTTTCAACCTTCCAAACAGGGGAAGAGCTGTAAAGCTGTATTTGCTGGAATAACTTAAATCACTGCTGAAAGGCAAGCACATTAATCAAGTTGACTCCACTGAAGCAGTCTAGTGCTCATACAACTTCTTAAAATGCTATAGTTGCAGAGTGTGTTACAAAACACAACCAACAACAGTAATTTCAATCATTCCTTTAAGATGTGTGAGCATTTGCTTGCTGGTCACTTCCCTGACTCAGGGTGCATCATTCAATAAAGTTGCCATAGGCAAAAAACCTTTATCATACAATCATGGAGTGGTTTAAGTTGCAAAAGACCTTTAAGATCATGGAATCCAACCATTAAGACAGCAAGTCTGCCCCTAATCCATGTTCCTAAGTACAAAATCTAGGAACACTTTCAGGAGGGGTGATTCCACCCCTTCCCTGGGTAGCCTGTTCCAATGCCGGATAACTCTTTCCATGAGGAAATGTTTCCTAATGACCCATATAAAGCTCCCCTGGTGCAATTTTAGGCTATTTCCTCTTGTCCTATCACTTGTTGTCTGGGAGAAGAGACTGACTCTCACCTCACTAGAACCTCCTTTCCGGCCGTTGGAGAGAGCAATATTTCCCCCCCAAGCCTCCTTTTCTCCAGGCTAAACACCCCCAACTCCCTCAGCAAGTCCTCACCACACTTGTGCCTCAGATCATTCCCCAGCCCCGCTGCCCTTCTCTGGACACGCTCCAGCCCCTCAATGTCTTTCTTGCAGTGAGGGCCCCAGAACAGAACACAGGATTTGAGATGTGACCTCATCAATGCCAAGTACAGGGGGACAATCACTGCCCTGGTCCAGCTGGCCACACTATTGCTGATCCAGGCCAGGTGCTGTTGGCCTTCTTGGCCACCTGGGCACACCCTGGCTCATGTTCAGCTACTGTTGACCAGCACCCCCTGGCCTTTTCGCCTGTGACCCAAGTGCAGGACCTGGCACTTGGCCTTGTTGAACCATATTCAATTGGTCTCAGCCCATCAATCCAGCCTGTTCAGATCCCTCTGTGGACCCTTCCTACCCTCCTGCAGATCAGCAATCACACTCAATTTGTCACCTGCAAGTGGACTGAGGGCGCTCAATCCCTTTCCCCAGGTCATTGATGAAGACATTAAACAGGAGTAGCCCCGATACTGAGCCCTTGGGAACCCCACTTGTGACCACCTGCCAGCTGGGTGTAACTGCATTCATCACCACTCTCTGAACTTGGCCATCCAGCCACTTTTTTAATACAGTGAACATTGCACCTGTCCAAGCCATGAGCAACCAGCTTGGTCAGGAGAATGCTGTGGGAAATGGTGTCAAAGGCTTTAGTAAAGTCCAGACAGACAATATCCACAGCCTTTCCCTTGTCTACTGAGTCCGCTCAGAAGGAAATCAGGTTGGTCAAGCAGGAACTGCCTTTCCTAAACCCATGCTGGCTGGGCCTGATCCCCTGGTTGTCCTGCATGTGCTGTGTGATGTACACAAGATCATCTGCTCCGTGACCTTCCCCATCACGGAGGTAAATTTAATTATTGCTGTGCACAAGATGGCCTCCAACTATCTTATAACAACTACAAAAGTGGAGCAAGCATTTGATACCTCCTCTTTTGCAGCAAAAACAAATGGCCTTGAAAACGTAATTTGAAACCTAATTTCTTCATTCTTTCATTGAAAATACTTCAGTCTTTCTCCAGTGATAAATCTGCTCCAGTTTTTAGGGTGTGATTAGTACAGTGGTTTTTTCTCTTATTTTGCTCTAATGGTAGTGATATGTAAAGATTTTCTTAAAGCAAGCACACTTTTGGATCATGTTTACCAAAACTGAAGGAATGCATCCCTTCCCTTACTTCCTGATGCTAAATATATTACGAGAAAATAGGATGGCTGCCTACCTAAGCTTAGCCACTAGGTGCTGCTTAAACCCCACAGTGTGCAGTTCTGCTTTCTGTGCAGCAGCCAGCATCCACAGTAGGTAGCTGTTCCTGTTCAAATACAACACTGAGGCTAAAATGAGAATATCCTAAATGCTGAAATACAGTATTTGGGAATGCTTTTTCTACATGAGGATGACTGTGCAGTGGAATAAATTGCCCAGCTGGTGGTAAAGTCTCCATTCAAGGAGATACTCAAAAGCTACCCAGTCCTGGGCAACTGCAAGGTGGCCCTGCTTGAGAAACAGGGTTGGACCAGATGACCTCCAGAGGATATTTCCTACCTCAATTGTCCTGTAATTCTGAAACCTAAACAGGGCAATAATTTTTTTTTTCCTTTATCTATTAAAATACAGTATTTTTTAATGAAAAAAGTAGGTAAGCAGTGTTTTGGTGTGTTCACTTTTTCCCCCACAGTGTTCAGTTCACTTGAATAGAACAGAAAAAAAACCTCAATATTTTTTGTAAAGCCGTTCAGCTGCTAGGCAGAATGCTACACTAGGGAAACATATCAAATTATATGTATGATTGTTATATAACCACTGAGATAGTTTGCTGAGCTTGTAAAAGAAATAACTTTGCATGAAGAAGCAATTCTACAAGCTATTTTTAGTAGCAAATTTTAAGTAAACAGGGCAAGGAGAAGTAACTTCCCATCTATTTCTTTCCTGCTACTCTGTTGTTGACATGATATAATTCTTATACTATGCAAAGTCAGAAAGAAGCCTGTTCAAAAATAGTGAGGTTCTCAAGAGTACTTATCTTGATGTCCAAATTTCTAAAGCCCTTTTGCATTGTTTTGTTTTATGTTTAGCAACAGTATTCTAAGTAAGTTTGGTATGAAGAATGTAGGACCTCAGGAATATTTGCGGTGCTCTTTTCCCCTTATTCATAGATATATCTTACCTTTTGTCAAGTGGCCATGGTTGAAGTACAGCTGTAGATCATGTTCAGTCTGTATCCCCTGATGTCAGTAAAGCCCCAAGCTCTGTACTTCTAAAACAAATTATATTTTTTAATACAGGGTTTGGATGTGTATCAAAATCCTAAGTCAAGAGTCAGAAAAGCAGTATTTTAAAACTGTTGGGGTTTATTATGTATTTTTGCATAATATTTATATTGTTATATATTTTTAGTTTATTAATTCAGTTAAAAAGCAAACTCACGGTACAAAGTAGCTCTTCACATCTTTCCTTGTGTCAGGAGAATACTCCTCCAGTTGAATAAGGAATGTAACTGTCTTTTTGACTTGCTATCATGGGGACAGATGCATTTATTTTCCTGAAAAGTATCCTTACAACAATTCACAGAATATTGTTCCTGAGGCACACAGAAATCATAGCAAAAATCAGATAGCATCTTAATCCATTCATAATTCTGTCATAGTTAACATTTCAAGTTGAGTAAACTAGGTGATAGTGTGAGGAAAAATCATAAGCAATTGAGATAAGTTTAGAAAACAGTAAATATGAATTTTATAGTGATTCAGAATGCACTCGTAAACTTGATTCTGCTGTCAAGATTGCTATCAGGCTGATAAACGTGCTTTATCTTACAAAAACAAAAAAATGAGTATGTTTTAGAACAGAGCAAAAACATGCTTTTCATTCTTTGACTATAGTTAGGAACACAGATATTGACATATTATTTACCAGAATAGTATCAAAGCTTATAAAAACAGTAATTTATGTAGTCTAAAAATATCTCATCTTCTTCAGTAGAACATGAAAGAATGCTTTTAGCAGTCGACAGAAAATAATTTCATAACAGATAAATTTTCTTTTTAATCCCGTTGGAAGTTTTTCTCTAGCGTAATTTCTGTTTCTTAAATCTTACTAGTGTTGTAACCTTACTTGCATTTTCTGGCAAAAAGTTCCAAAAATTGATCAATTTTTTCACAATTTCTGTGATGGTTTTTCTTCATTAATACATTAATTGGCTTAGGATTTAAAGACTGTGACTTTGCCCTCAAGGATGAAGTATTCAAAGATTCTCCTACCACTTTTATTCAATTATACCACTTTGTTGCTAATTAGCACCATTGACTTTTCCTCTTCACAGTAAGATTTGTTCTTCCAGGAGTCAATAAGTTAGTCACCGTACATGTGGGGAAAAAAAAAATGACCATCAGCTCCTTAATATAAAATACACTTCTGGCTGTTGTTCTAGAGCTGGTTTTCACCGACAGTAAAAATGCCCAGGTTTTGGATGCCAGCCCTAGTGAAAGAGCTGTTCTGGCCCACCCTGGAGTAACTCTGCTCTCCGCTTCATCCCACACACTGGGATGGCTGAGGTCCAGCCCATGTCCACCTGCAGTCCTTCTCCAAGAGGCTGGCAGAGGTTGTACACAGTGAGCCACCACATGTTACTCCATAGTGGAGCATAGGTCTTCATGACTGAGAGCACAGCAAACCCCAGAAAGCTTGACATGGTGCTTCAGTAAGGGCTCTGCTTCCTCAAGAGAGAGGGAGTTAGAATTGCTGGGTACTCATCCTGCTGAGGATTTTCTCCCTGGGTCCCTTTGAAGGGGTGTTAGAAGGTGTGCTGCCAGCCTCACAACAACCATTACTGGCGGCCAGTCAGAAGACGGAAGCTTTGAGAGAGAAAATGTATAAGGTTCACTGGAGAAGGAAGAGGCAATGCAGAGGGTGGACCCCTGAGGGATAGAGCAGAACGTGCTCAAATTACTCTTTGTTAGCTTGTTTAAGATCAAGCTGAGACGTTTTCAATGACCAGTTCCACCAGAACAAACATCGCTGGCACTGAGGGCCATTCACTCTGCCCATGAGGGGGACAGTCAGTCTAGGCTTCCCATCAAGTCATTGGAGAGCAATTTAGGAAAAAAAAAGAGTTTTCATTTTTGTCCTCTGCATGAACCTATTTTACATCATTGTATATGCGTCTTAATTTCCTAACAGAGGAAGTGTGAATGCTCTTAAAGTAACTTTTCCTAAAGAGGTCTCTGTTTGACTTATTTCTTGGGGTTTTCCTGCACATGCAAATTCTGGCCAGAGTATGCTAATGTATATTACCTGCTGTATTCAAGTGGGAAATGATTGCTTCTTTTCATTTTCAGTATTTCAATATGCAATTGCACGCATTGATGCAATTTTGAGGCTTAAAGGCAGAATTCTGTGCCCTGCTGACCCTACAATAAGGTTGCTGAACAGACCGTAGAGGGGAAAAAAAGAAAGAAGAAATTAGTAGCTCTAATTTATATAAATTATATATATCATCTATATAAAACATAATTATGTATAATGTATTGTAATATTATATGATGCAATATATTGTATAATTTTTTAAAATTTTAGAATATAAATAGATTTTTATATCTATATAAAATGCCTTGTTATTTGTTTTTTCTCTTGCCCAATTCAAAGCTGATGGGATCAGTATTGTGGGTCCTAGTCATGCCTTCTATCCTTTTATAGACTTATTTTCTCTTAAAATCAGGGTGTCTCTTTCCATTCAGCCCACCTAAGATCAGTTGGTAGACATCAGTGGGATTGTTCTTTGGTTTGAAACCCGAATGGGTGGAATGGGGAGTGGTTTGTGGTTTGGTTTTGAAGTTGTTGTTTTGAGTTTATTTTGTAAATACTTCTTTTCCAAATACAAACCTGTCATCCAGTGCCAGGTCTCTGTTCCTTTGCATAGGTGGGAAGAGACTGCAACTTGTTTATTTCCCTGACCTCTCCAACAAACCTCATATTTATGAGAGTTCCCACTCAACGCTTCCAAAGCAATCCCTTAACAAGCCTCTCCAGGACACCTCCATCTCCAGTTTAAGGTGAAAATTGGTAAATACTGTGAGGGCTGATATCTCAATGCATCAGTGACTGCTTAGGTAAAGCAGCAAATACATGTGTAGAGTTTATCTAAGAGAATGAACACTCCTCAAATGAACATTTTACAGTCAGCAGCAGCCCAAACCAATCTCAGAACTGTAGCACGGCAAAAAAATCGATAAGGCAACCCCAAAATGGAGGAGAGAATGAAGGCTAACCACTCTGGCACATGTAGCAAAAAGATTTCATTTCCTAAGTGCCCTAAGCATGGCTGTGTCACAGTTGACTCATACCTTTGTTTTTAATGTGGCTTTTGCTGGATGTGTCATACTGTTTCCCACTTGGCCTATTCTCTTTACCTCTGCATACTTTCCGTGATTGCATTAACTTGTTTTCAATCTAAGAAACAGAAGTGAGCAACTTTTTGTGGCTAATCTGCAGCTGCTGAGTGTGATGCTGTGGTCCTAAATAACACAAATTCAGAATCATGGTATTAGTTAGCAGCCAAGTTCGGTACTTTAGAGCATTTCTGCTTTCTGCTCTGGGATCCAAAACATCATATGTGTTTTGCAGTAGTAGCATATTTTCAGCCATCTGTAATTGCCTCCTACTTGCATATGCTTAGTCACTGCATACAAACACACACCTTCTGCTGAACTTCAGTAAAGCTCATTATGCTTTTAGCCATATGGTATTCTACAAAGGCTCTTTTCGACAATACTAGAACTCAGTAATCCTAAATTACCTCCAAGGAGGCCAGAAGAGATAATTTAACCAAATCATTATTGTAGGTATTTACTTTCTCATGTGATCCAGTCACATTTTGATAGAACTTTTGCCAAGTAAATGGAAACATGTTAGTATGAAAAACAAATAACAAATTTATTACTGTTAGAGTGAAAATAACATCACAGGAACACTCCGAACCAACATAATTTAATACCTCTTTTACTTCCCCAGTATTTTTAATGTCTTAAGTGACCCTTATTGCTATTGCTAAGTTAATACTTATCAAAATCATGGAGTACTCAAAGGTGTAATCAACTCTTCCCTCATATCATCAGCTGGAACCCTATTTGGTTGTCTGTTGTTATCTCATCTCTGAATCTGGGATGGAGTTAAATGCCAGGTTGGTGTACTTTGGGAAACCTATGTCTCCTGAACAGGTGGCTTCCTGGGATTACAACCAACATTTAGAAGTGCGCAGTCTTATACTGAAGCAGGCATGAACTGAGGATTATGTTAGTCTTCTAACAAAAATTAGTTGTATTTGGAGAGGGAGAACATGTCTTGGAAGGTTGTCTCCCTCCCTGCCAAGACAAGATCCCAGAAGAGGAACCAGATCCTGATAAGCACGGTATTTTGTCTTTAATCACAACTATATGGAAATCCCAGAGTAGTGAAAAATGTCAGGCTGCAGACCATCTTAAGGATTTAAGGATCTTTTCTCTCTCAGAGTTTGATAGCACAAAGATTTTTAAAAGAATTTCCTTTCACCCTAAATTACTTTTTTATCATTTCCATATTTTTTCCAACCTATGCCATTTTTTAATAGCTGAACTATTCCTGACATTTCAGTGTTGCTGCATAAGCTCTTCCAGTCCCCTTCCTGTAGGGATGAGATGGCAGAGGGCTGATGTGCCAGCTACACAATCAGAACTGGTGGCCTGGAGCATCCTGAGAGTACATCATGAGATCACTGCTGTGTAATCTTGCTCCTCTTTCCTACTTCTGGCAATAGAATAAATAGCCAAGTGCACAATTGGTTCTGTCAAAGAGTGCAAGGAGGCTTAGTAACCTGATTAAGAATTTATAGTACCTGCTCATGACAAAGAGGAGATCTGTTGCTGCTTGCTGTTCCTGTTTGATCTGCATCTTGGCTGTGTGAGAAAGATCCAGCTTGTTGCCGATATCCAAAATTAACGGGCAGGCTTCTTCAGGAGAGCATCCTGCATACTTCTAGAGGAGGAGTATTATTGCATGCCACATCTTAAAGGTTGAACTAAATTCTGTGGAAAAAAATGAACCCCTGTCAAATTACACCACTTCACAAGATGGAATTTTAGAAGCTGTTTTTATAGAATCACTTGGGTTGGAGGCAACCTTAAAGATCACCTAGCTCCAGACCTCTGCCATGAGCAGGGAGGGACACCTTTAAGTAGACCAGGCTGCTCAAAGCCCCATCCATGCTCTATGCAACAGAAGGGTTTACCAGGCAGAAGTACGTGGCCCTGATGCCCAGGGAAAAGCAGCTGCAATCCTGTGGCTGGTGATCCCGGCTGGCTGCACCGCTGTGTCAGAGCTACTGCTGGCACAAGGAACCTGGGAGCATCCTGGGCTGGGTGTGTGGGGACACAAGCTCAGTCCCCAATTGGTAGTGCAAATCTGGACCTGTTTGTTCTTCTGGTGAACTCTCCATCTTTGCTTCAGTTCTCCATCCAGGAAAACAGCTCTGCCCTATGAAAATACCGTAAGCAACATGAGATGGTCAAACACAAAAGTATTGAGGAGCACAGAAGCACTTAACTGGCTAAAGGGAGAGTGTTGTAGTTAAGATCTACATTTTATGTTGGTATTTACATAAAACACTGTAATTATGTTGTGACTTGATTAAAATACAAGCCTTTCAGGAAGAGCAAGAGCAAAACATCTTGTCTCTACACTGAGGCTGCAGAAATAATTCTTCAGATGACAAATAATAAGTGCCTTTTATAAAGCAACAATATAATCAGTTGGATAAAATAATGAGCTGTTTTGAGAAATTATCGATGGACAAAGCAATCCTAAGGGAATAAGAGGCATTAATTAACAGAGAAATTAATGCCATGCATGACAGCAGAGGGAGTTTCTGCTTATCCTTCTCTAGGTTTATATTCGTGAATTGCACCTCAATTTGGCTGTGGGTATTAATTTCCCTTTTGCTTTCACATAGTGAGACTAGAAAAGCACAAGGATAAGACAAAGAGAACAGATAATATTGGAAAAAAGCCTCAGTAAATACAGATAATTTAGTAAAATACAGGTTCTTATACTTGATCGCTACATGGACTGAGAAGCATGGGAAGGGAAAGAAATAGATCTCAGTAAATACTTGATGTTAGATATAGGAAATCTGATAAAAGAAGGAAATTAGACAGGCTTTTAAAACATGGCTGAACTACCTGCTGAATGCTAGTTATAAGACACATACCTAATATCTTTGTATGAAATGTAAAATAATTCAAATAAGACTTGAACTTGATACTATATCAGTTTTAAGGAGAGACGGATTGCATTTCTAGTTTCTTCTGCCAGCCTTCACCTCTGCTTTCAGTTTCCCATTTACAGATGTAATTCAAATCACTTTTTCCCATGCTCTTTTGTCTTCCTTGACTGTTTGGACCAGAGATATTCACACTTTTTTCATGTTCTCCTCTCCCTTTTGGTTTTCTCCTGTTCGCTGTGGAGAGTAAGAGGAGGCTGCTTATCCTCTCCAATCCCAGGGTGAATTGTGGAGGAGATGTTTCCAAACAGCCTCTAGGAGCAGGACAGCAGGCGCAGGCTGAAGAGTCCTATGGAGGATTATGGCTGTGGGAAGGATCAATGATTACAACGGAGCTGTGGTAGAAAGAAGGAAACAGAACATGTGCTTTCCAACAAAACATGTGCTTTCCAGCATGTCTCAGTGTCTCCATGGGAGACAGGAGTATTGAGGGTCCCCCAGTCTCTTAGATTCTGCACAGATTTCTCAGTGCACCTTTGTCCTACGGTCTCACTTCTGCCCTTCCCACTGCCTCCTACCCTGGCTTTGGTTGACCTGAATGGTTGAGAGATTTGGTTTGATTTTCTTAAAAGGCGTAGTTGGCCCACCTTTGCCTGCTTGTCTAATTATGCCTTGAATAATTAGGGTTTACTGCAGGGATGACTAACATCATGCCCCAGAGTCTATGACAGAGGTAAGATTTACAACTATAGAAGACCTTTCCTGTTCTTATTATCTATGTATGTGTAAATGTTGGTCTTACATGAAATGGTGGTGATTTAGTAAGAGAAGTTCTGGAATCTGCTTCATGTCCCACTGGGTAAGGGCATGCTAACATCATTTCAAATCAAATGCCCTTTCTTTGTGCCAGTCTTCTGTGGCCTTCTTGAATTAGCTGGTATCTATCCCTCTCTTGCCCATGAGCATTGCACAACAGATCTGCTATCATCCTTGACTTCCTGATTCCAAAGCACAGGCTTCATTTAAGTTAACACAGTGATATATTACAAGGGATAAGCTGTGTACATAAGCTGTGTGCATAAGACATGGTGTACGTCTCTAGAAGTAGGCCAACGAAATCAGAAGAAAATGGAGGCACAAACACAACTTTTCTTTCCTTTAAAGTGTTTATCATCTGCTTTTCTCTATTTCATAATATATTACCATTCTTTGCAAAGCAGTTACTTGGCATTTCTTTGTACTTACATGTGTGTAGAGTTAATATTGCCTGAGTACTAATGTTTTGAGTCTGTGCTGCCAGTTTACATTATATGTATCTATGCCAACACCATTAATGGCTTATAGTTTCCAGCATTTCAGTGATTACTCCCAGGACACTCTTTTTCCCAGATAAGCAAAGCACTTGCATGTTTCTCTGCCTCCTGGGCACTTGAAGCTCTTCTATACAGTCTGGAAAATTGAAGATTATTTTCATTTCAGACTGAGATAAAAGACAGAGAAAATGTTCCAAACTTCCCAAAATGTGCATGAAACCTAGAACTGTAGAATCATAGAATATCCTGATTTGGAAGAGGCCCACAAGGATCATCAAGTCCAACACCAAACTCTGACCCAAAAGGTTATTTGAAAAACAGCTCTGAATTAACTCAGCACTCTCTTTCTTACCCCAGATATTCTCTTTCTCCTTCTAGTCATTAGAGAAGGCACAGGAGGCTAAATTCAGTCCATTGAGAGAAGTCATTATAAGGCTTTTCCACTGTTTATGTCCCACTCAAGTCTTCAAAACAAACTGGCCTTTTCTTCAGAGGCAGATTTTACCCAGCAAGAGTCACTGTCTTGTCCCACCGTGCAACCATGGGTTGCTCACGCAGCCAGGTCCCTGTAACAATATTTATAAATAGATCTTCCACCTCTAACATAACAGTTTGCTCTCCACGTTTCCCTGGGTTGTTGTCCCCCCACTCCTGTATCTGTAGGCTGCTGAACTGATTGTCTTAGACACTTCAGTGCCTGAGACACTTAGCACACCCAGCAGTTCTGATGGATGGCTTTGGTAGATCGTGGCCTCCCAATCCTTGTCCAGATGTTGCTGTTTTGCCTGGTAAGTGTTACTGCTGCGTTCTGTGTGGCATTTGCTGTTCAGTTTTGGCAAAGCAAGGTTCATGCTTCTTTGTCCTTTTCATTTTCAATTGTTCTCTGAAATTTTCTAATTCACATTTGATACAGAGCTCAACTTTCCCGTATATCATGTATTTGTTTTTAATCATGTTAATGTGTATGGGATTTACAGCAGTTTCTATTGCAAGACTTTGAGTCATGCATGTGTTTTCCAGTATTTAGTTTATTGTTCTTTTTTGTTTCCTGCTTTTCTTAAACTTGAAATCTGATCTTAAACCATCCAAAATCTTTTCATCTCCAAGATAATAGATTTTACAATTAGTCATTAAATTACCAAAATAATGCTCTTACTGGAACTCTCTGGAAATGATGTTTTGCTATTTGATTGTTTTCCTTGTAAGTATCTAAAAGGTATGCTGATCTCATTTATATCTGCTTAAATACAGAAAGACTATTCTGAAGGCATATGTGTTTAGGATAAGAGTCTGGGCCCACCTTGTTTTAACTTCAGTCTTCTTTTTTTGGAGTGGAAGAAGTCACTTCCCTGCACAGTGATGATTAATAATTCATTTATCCCAAAACAGAAAATACATTTGAACAAAAGCAGTCCTTGCAATTGCTATTATGTGTTTAGAGGTGATAATTTGTTTCAAATTTATTTCTTTCTCATAATGCATCTCTGCCATGGGAGCCATAATAGAAAAAATTTTGTTACTGCAAAATAGCATGATTAGATGCTGATATTTGCTGGGCACTTTGTTTGCATATTAAAAAAAAAGTTGACTTCCGCTACAAACCTGCACATGGAAAACAATGTTAGTCTCCTTGGAAAAGTACATTGCCATTAAAAGCCATTTTAGAGCTAATTTCTTTCTTCCTGACACTCCCATCAGAAAGTGCAGAAGAATCTTCCAGTCGGTGTCTTATCTCTCTGTTATCTCGAGACTTTAGGTTTCATGGAACTACAGTCATTTAAGTGTTTTTAAAAGTCTGTGCCTCTTTTATTTGGAAAAACACTTCAAAAACTCCTGTGTTAATAGCATCACAGACTTGGCTCATAGGCTAAAGAATCAATATATAGAAGCACAGAACAATAGATAGAAGCACTGAATTTAAAAGTACCCCTGTGTATGGAAATGAAACAAAATGCCTCTTCATACATGTTCACAAATGGTGTGGAGATGATTGTGTTGGTTAGATGAGCAGTGGAATGGGATGGAGGCAGAGTGTTTTCAATCACTGCTGGTATGACAACAAATTTATGGCAAGCTATGCTTATAGCAGGTCAACTCAGAAGGGTTCCATGCAGTTAATTGTTCATAGGTTGTTACTCTTTCACTCTGTGTCACTTAAAGCTTCTCCTTCTACCACTATTGTACCTCTGCGTCATCCATGACTCTCATTTTCTTACAACAACCATCTTTTATGGTTTGCCAGTGGCGTTGGCCTTGATATATCGTATGTCCTCATCTCCCAAAAATCACCTTCACCTGTTCCTACTCTCTTTATACCCATGTGGCCTCTGCTGGTTCTTCATGAATGACCTTCCATGGTTATGGGCTGAGCACAAGGCCTGGATAGGTCTTGACTAGTAAAATAATTTTATTTTTTATTTAAATTCATGCTTCATTATGTTGACAAGACTGTTTATTATCTGAAGCTGAGGTAGTTATCATATAAATTCAAGTTTGCTTTTCCTTTTGTCAACCCCACTCTTCCTTGTCTGTCAGTCTGTACTTTTTAGTGGGCCAGACCTCTGGAAGCAGTCACTGTGTAATGCAGAGTTCCCAGTTCAGCAAAGTACTTGACCGTATGATTAATTTAAAGCATCTACTTGAGACATATGCTTATGTGCTTTGATGATTGCTTTGCCAATTTCTGTGTCTTGCTGGGAAAAACTACAACAATGATGTGCCAAGAATTTGACTATTAGACAGTTGTTAATGAACATACCAATCTGGAATATTTGCTTTTCCAAATAAGCTTTTGCTATACCTTCTCTTTTGTGCATGAAATTTCATAACAAGGAAATTTAAGTGATGATTAGCTGCAGAACTTAGTTATGCTAGCTAATAATCATGTGAGAGATATCTTTATAATTGCAAAGGGATAAACTGCAGAGAAAGACAATCAAGTATGGAGCAATAATAAAGTGAGATGACTTTTCCTCTTTGATTGACATCACTCCAGCATAGCCAGTGCCAAACCAGTGTAACCTAGAAGAATCCAAATAACGTTATTTAGAATTTTGCAGTCCAAGCTGAGCTAATGTGCGGATTTTGTTCCAGCAAAGATTTTAAAAATTCAAGCATTTCTAACAGAAGATACTGCAGGAAAAGAGAGAAATTATATTTATCCATTTGCTTACAGAGAAGAAGAAAGTGAGATGAAATTTCCGTATTTTCCTTTGCATGGGTTACCTCTGGGGCTGAGTTGTGGGAGTGTTGTGCTCTTGATGAAAAGTTGGATCCTCATTCAAACCCTGCTCCTGCTAAATTCGCATCCACATGAGCAGCTTGATGATGCTTCCTCCCTTTTTCCCATGAACCAGCCCAGAGAACAAAGCAAGGATAAAGAAGAGGTACCTAACTTTTCTCTGTCTGGACTGGCTGCTACTTGTCACTGTTGTGGGACAAGGGAGAAGTCAGAGTTAGCTGTGCCCTGTGAAGAGCCTTGTGACACAGCTGTTTCTGGGACCATTCCTCTAGCTCAGACTACACGTTCCAGTGCCCTGCAGAGGAACGTGGATATTTTTGTCCTTCATTGATCTTTGCACCAACAACCAATGCTCTAAATGAGCAGCACATGCGAAATGCTCATCTTAAGATTGTGTTCTCCCCAGTGCACGGGAAAGAAATCAACAAAAGGAAAGTAGTGCAGTGTCACTGAGAATGTTATCCTCCCCAGAATAACAGATGGAAAACTGAATCCCCTGGGCATGCAAACTAAGGCAATCAAGTGTGAGCTTCAAATGCAGGAGAAAAATGGGAATTATGTCATTGTGACAGACTCTGAATCCTAGCAGATACTCTTCCATGGTGGTGATTGCCTAGAGCAATATGTGGTAGTGTGATGAGAGTGGTGGCAGTATTTGGTAGCATATTTACAGAAGGCAGTGCAAGGAGTCTCTTGGTGTTAGGAGTGCCTGCTGACCCTAAAGAGAATCTGTGGACAAGAAATAAAACACTGGATGTCTATATTTTATTACCTAGGAAGCAGCAGTTTTCCCTAAGGGTCTTTAAATTTTATTTTTGTAGAAAATGTGAGGAAATTAGGTGCAAAAGGTCTTGCAACAGAAATAACTGAGCAGTTTTCAGTCACAGAAATGAAAAAGACGTGCAAGAGAAGATTAAACTGTAAAATTCAGCAAAGGTATAGAATTTGGCATTAAATCTAGGAAAATGTATTTTCCAAAATTCTCTGGTACAAGAGTGCTAATTCTGAGAGGTCCTCTGAGGTGACATTCAACCTCCTCCTTATTGTGTACAGATTTAGGAGTGCTGGGGAGGTTTGTATCAGAAATTGGAGTGGTGATTCACTCAAGCTGGAAAACTGTGTACTTTTCTTTAGCATGCACAGGGCACCCCACTGCTACAATCTCTCTCATTGATTGACCCAATACAGACCTTCCCAAATACATGGCATATCTCAGTTTCCCAGGGAGGATCAGGAAAAAATCTGAAAGATCTGAAAAACTGGGTATGATAATGAGTTGGGGCCAAGACAAGATAACCAATCTGCATCCCTGATTGACCTGGTTTGACTCTGGGCATCTGAAAGTTCCTTTCCAGGTGCTGCCAGCTACGGTGAAGATTTGCCCTCATGTATAGCAAGCCCTCCAGACAACACTTTTTGTCTTCTTAGTTTTCAATATGTCTCTGAGCTCTTTCTAAAAAGGACTGGTCAAGGCTCCTGCTAATGCAAAGGGCAACAGGAGAAGATCCAGGAAATACCACAAGATGTTTTTTCATCAAAGAGTGGAAAGCTTGAAAGCTCTCTTCTATGCAGCATGTTTGAGACCTTGATGTTGCTGCATTGCAAGGATCTGTCATGTAGCAGGCTTTTTGGTTTCTTACAGGTGGCCTGCAAGGCTTGAATCCAAATTGTGAACCCTCCAACCCTCGGTTTCTCAGATGTTTGCTCAATAAATGAGAGAGAAATCAGAATGGCAGGATGAATGCTGGCAGAAACATGTCTGGGCTGTCTGAAAAGCATCATGGCCATCAGGTCGAGGGAGGGGATCCTCCTCCACTGCTCTGGTGAGACTCCAGCGGGAGTGCTGTGTCCAGATGTGGGGCCCCCAGCACAAGAAGGATGTGGACCTGTTGCAGTGAATCCAGAGGAGGTCAGAGAGATGATCAGAGGGCTAGAGCACCTCTCCTGTGAGGACAGGCTGAGAGAGTTGGGGTTGTTCAGCCTGGAGAATGGAAGGCTCCAGGGAGAGACAAACTGGGCCCTTTCAATACTTAAGGTGGTCCTTTCAATACCGTAGGGCAGTCTATAATAAAGATGGGGATAGAGAATATTTTTACTCTCTAATTACAGAATTTGTGTGCAGGAAGAGCAGGGAGCCCACAGCACCTGTGACTGATGGGTGAGTCTGGGTGTGGTTACACCCATGCAAGAGCCATCACAGGGAGCTGAGCTCACTATCAGGCTGCATGGCTGATCCATTCACAGGCTACACGAGAAATCTGTGCTGCTGCCACTTCTCTCTGAACATCTCCATAGCTTCTTCTTGCCCAGGGAGACAGTAGTTTGTCTCTGCATAGTACAAAGCTCCCATCAGAAATCTGAGTGAATAATAAAAGATTTCCTAGGAAGAGACTTCTCTGGAAGGTTTCTGACAGAGAAAGATGAAGGTAAAATCCTGGAGTCATGCCTTTACTGAAAAATAATCTTGACTGCTAATAGTAACTGTGGAAATCTTTTTAAATTAGAGAAAAGTGAGGCATTTGATGATTGATTTGCCAGTTTCTGTGTCTTGCTGGGAAAAATTACAATGATGTGCCAAGACTTTGACTATTAGACAGTTGTTAATGGATATATCTATCTGGAATACTTGCATTCCTAAATAAGCTTTTGCTATACCTTCTCTTTTGTGCATGAAATTTCATAACAAGGAAATTTAAGCGATGATTAGGCATTTAGGCACAAACATCCATAATTTCCAAGTGAGTCACTGGAACAGAGCAGCTTTCAAAGGAACCACCATAAAGTTTGCAGCAGGTGAAAGCAGCCAAAAAATGAGATAAGGGTGAGGCAGTTCGTGCTCATAACACAGTCAAGCACCTCAGTCCGGTCAGCTTGTGTTCATGTTGTGTTCCTGTGGGAGACTATAAAACATAGTGTGGTTTTATGAATTAAATGAAACAGGAGGCCTTAGAACTATACACGGGCTCTATGTCTCTTAGTTTATAACTTTATTGCCTTTAAAAATATTTCTTCTTAAAAGGACACGGTTATTAGCTGGCTTTGTTAGAACAGACATTAATAGTCTGCACAAATTTAAGCAGAAAATATCATTAATTTTTTAGTTTGAGTCAATAACTCAATGTGAATAAGTGTGGCAAATACTTTATCCTTGTATTTTTTTATCAAAATTGTACATCTCCTTAAAACAAATCATCTATTTTCTCCAATGAAGATTTATACCACAATCTAAAATAAAAAATAATAAATAAAACCCTTTGCCATGTTATAGCCTGCAGCTTAGATTTGATAGTTTTACCTTGCCTTTTAAATCCTATAATCTCTAGAGCAGGATGAGATTCCTCAACATGCTTTGAATGCCAACCTGTGTGAGACAAGATCCAAATCTCACTTAAATTAGCGTGAGCAATTTCAATAACTTTGGTGTTCTAGGGAAGAGGCCCTTACAGTAAGAATATGATGCTCAAGCTATTTCATCTTGCATGTCTTTATAGAGATAAGGGCATGATCAGTAACAAGGAATCTTACTCGGGCTGGTGTTGGCACCAGCTCTGTGGGTGCCCTGAGAAAGCCACGGTCTCAGTGTCCACCTGCCAGAAAGAGCAGGGGCTGCGGGAAGTGCTGCAAAGTCTCTGGTGAAAGATGTTAACAGCATCACCCACCTCGTGATTGCTATTGAAAGCTTAAGTGTACCCTTACGTTGGTTAGGTTGATTGCTGTTTTTTTTGAAGAATGTGACGTGAGCAGAGCTAAAAGAAACCCTTTGAAATGTCCAAACCAGAGCCTTACCACCATGAAATGAGACAACCGCAGCAATAATACAACTTAAGGTCCTCAAAAAGGGCATCCTGTCTCTTTTTTTCATCTTCTCCCTTGCTTCTGTACCTGTGGCACCAAGTGTCACCCTGCAAGGAGGCAAATCAGGTTGTTGACCCATTGCAAAAAATCCTCTGCTTTTTGCTGGATTAGTTCTCTACCAGTTTCCTGAGCTGGTTTAGCTCACTGAGGATTTGTATGAATGCTCACAATAAAGAGATGGGATTGTGTATTTCGATGCATGAACCTGTGGAGCATATCAGTTTACCTCCAGAGATAGAAGGAAAGGCTCATGCTTGAAGACTTCTCTTTTTTCCAGCTATATTGATTGGTCTTGATACAAGCTGATACCCCTCCCTACAAACTTGTGTGCTTTATCCTTAGACCATCACAAATGCAATATCACTGCTCAAAAGCACACACAGTGATCCCTTTAGTCATTAAAGGAAATCCCCAGGAGCCATCCTGGACTGAATAACCTCTGTGAAGCCCTCTGGAAAGACTAGTTATTGCGTAGAGTGGACAATAAAGGGAAATGAGGTTTATGTTTGCTTATCCAAAAGGCCAGGGAGAGTTCATAGATTATTCTTTGCACAGATAAGCTAGACCTAATGTAAACATTCCTCACTGGAAAGTATCTGCTGTTTGTTTTCCTAACTTTAACCATGTGGCTGGCAAAAGCAGAATAAATGAAATAGAAGACAGGCATTTTAATAATAAAAAAGCCAGTGTCTTTGAAAACTCATGGTACTGTTCCCTGAAAAAATATAAAAAGGTTAAAGTTGTCTTTTCTACTCAGCACATGAAACATGTACTGATATGACTGCAAACCTTTCTTGTAAGTGAAAATTGGTGAGATTTCAAGCCTATCCCAGCAGATATTCTTCATTACACTAGAGCAGAGCAACCTGCTCATTTTAGTTAAAACACAGCTCAATGTCCTTTATTTGGACAATACTGAAGTAATAATGGGTTTTCAATGAAAGTAATAGATATTTGTCCATAGGGGAGCTGGAGGATTGCAGGGAAAGGTTCTAATGCTTTCCAATTCTGCTATAGAAAATGTAAAAATCCCTGATGAATATAAATTAGCATGGCATGTCTCTTAAAAATCTCACCCACTACCATCTGTATCTCTAGGTTCATAAATATTTGAGGAAAAAAACCTCTCTGTCCTCTTTGCCAAAGCTGCTTACAGATTATTTCAAATCAACTTGTGATTAATTTGTTTCCACTGTCTTTCAAATGGGACTAAACTTAGCAATTTTTATCACCAAAGTCTCAACTCTCCACAGTCTGTTGTCCAACTCTCCCCGAGTATTTGAGAGCTAACAGAAGTGTGGGTTTTTTACAATTAATCCTCTTTGATAAAACTTCTCACTCCCAAGAATAAAACTTAAATTTTTATTATTTCATCAAAAAATTGCAGCGTGTTGTAGAAGAGTTGGAAACACAGGGGTGGATGAGGGATAAGAGGACTGGCCCCAGAATGAAGACCTGGCTGTTGGAGCTGCTCTGATGCCACGATGTAGTGATATTTGTGATAGGTGCCGTTTCTATGGCAACATGACAGCATGATTTACTGCAGTAACAGGGAAAGCAAAGGCAAAGCTTTTGTTTAACTTCAATGCCATGAGCTATTTGTTGATATTGGGGAGGAGGGAGGGAGAAGTCCTGTGGCTTCCAGTTAAGCACATTGCTAACGTGTCTTAAGTATGAAGAGAAGTCAGTAAAGGGTATCATGGTGTTCAGATCTCCCTTCTGTGCTCCTGGAGCTTGCACACACATGCTGACATGGCACTCAATTCCGTGCAATCAGAGCATAGCAGACTTCTCTGGGCAGACCACAATGGCCATCCCTCAGCCCGCTCAGGAGAGCAGCCCAGGCCAGGCCACTGAGCAGAGCCAGGGGCAGCTATTGGCTCAGGTTCATGCTGGGCTGGCTCTCTGGATGGTGGCTGCAGATTGAGGGTCACGAGAGTCACCGGGCTGGGATGGCTTCTGGAGTAGCTGGCAGAGGAGTGTCAGGGTATGGATGGCACTGGCAGAGCTGAAGAGGGGGGTTTGTTTGAGGCCATGGTGGCTGCAGGACCCTGCTGCGTGGTAGTGGTGTGACCGAGGTGGGGAGAAGTGCTATGGTTTGGGAGAGAAAGGAAATCTACTTTTATAATGGGGCTTAGAGGGCTGAGATGGAGCTTGTGCTGGTAAATGGAAGCACTTTCTGGCCGTTTGGTTGAGACCTGGTCCTCTGTACCAGGACAGAATGAAAGCTTGGTAGAAAGGGGCAGAAAACTACATTTACTACCTACATCTAGAAGATGCACAAGGGAAAAGTGAAGGTTGTTAAGTAATTACTCCAGGCATGGAAGATCATTAAGACCATAAGGAAGACTGGAGTTTACATAAGGAGAAAAGGATAGGATCAGGGAGAGTGTGAGGCTTCATGTTTAGTTTTGTTGTTGAACCATGCAACATTGTAGTACTGAATGAAGGCTGGTTTCGGACACGGAAACCATCTTTTGTTTAGTTGTGAAGTAGGTGTGTCTGATTAGAATTAGGGTATTGGATACTGGAGTTGGGCAGCTTTATTTTGCCACCACTTCCTTTCATCTGAATTTTCCATTTCTGTCTATCCCTTGTGGATGTGCCAAGCCACCATCACAAAGGAATGAGATCAGCCAGGGTAATCCCAACAGGGAACTGAAATCCACTAGTATAATACTGTCTGTGCCACTGCCTGCCCACGTAAATATCTCTGTGGGGGCCACTCAGCAGCAAAAATGGCCCATGACCCATTGACTAGTTTCCAGCAGTGCATCCTCACCTGAAGTTTTTACATGTTTTGTGATGATCTCCCACCTGGTAAAGCAAAATAATCTTGAGGCCTTCTTGCCGTGGCCATGCCTGATTTGAGTGCTGGGAGTGAGTTGGTTCTGGCAAGGCAGTGGTCACCTTTGCTCCTTCAGTGGGTTTCATTGTCCATTGCTGTTCACTGCTGAGCATTCCCAAAGGCAGGAAACTCAGCTTGATAAGCTTCCCCTCTACTGCACTAGGGCTCTTCAGGAATTTGTCTCTATTAGTGTATTAAGACCAGTCTGATTTCAGCTTGCACTGAGCAGCTTGGGTGATATATCTCTTTTGCCCTGGCTGCTTGATGGGTTTAGGGAAATGTTGTTTGATTTACTCTGTGTGGTGTGTAAGAGAAACAACAAATAGCTCAAGAAGCCCATGAACAAACTTGTACTTACAAACTTCAGAACATTAAGGTAGAACAAGGTTCTTGGCACATTTTAAAATGTAGCCATTTTGGTTAGAAATGCAACAATATAAAAGGCCAAAATACCCACTTAAGGAAACAGATAAAGGAAAAGAAAGAAAGGATAAGAGTGGAAAGTTACATAGTCACCACCCATGTATCACACGACCAGACTGCAGTGGTTGAAGTGATGATCACAGTCTTGATCCATCAGGGGTGGGGGAAACCCACAAAACACAAAGTCTGGTGGGTTTGTGTTATGGTCAGGCTCAGTAAGAATGCCCAGCTACCTCCCCTAGGAAGTTTTACACTGGATGATGTGATACTGTGGATCACAGGATACTTCAGGAATCTTTGACACCCTCTAAGACACCACAGCTGCCTCTTACACGTAGTTGAGTCAGTTATTGCCCACCAGACGGGATAAATGTCCTGGCGCTTCTGCAGAGGGGAGTTTTCACAGCTGAGCCACTTGAGTAAGGACTTCAGCATGATAAAAAGCACTAGCTCACTTTGCAGGATTTGCCTCTTATCAGCCTCTTCCCTCATCTTTTTCAACACCCAGCTGTAGCCTCTGGTGGTGGGTGTGCACCCCTCTGCACCTTCACAGTTGCTTTGCACATCTTTAGCAATGTACCCTACTGTTTGTTTGAGCCAATAACCATTAGCAAACTAATCTCTCACAATATCTGATGCCTCAATTCTTTTTTTTCCTGTGTAAATAACATGCATATCAGCAATAAATAGCTTCTTTGGAATGACAGATAGTTTGGGGATAATTATAGGGAAGAACTTACCTCTTTACCTTCTTGCTACCTTGCAGTTATGGAAGAGTGTTTATCTATTCTTTTAATCTGCACCAGTTCTTATGCCACAAGAACCTTTTGTGGTGTGTGCTGCTGGAGTGCATTTGTAAAACAAAATTAGCAAAGAGGACACAGATGTTGCTCTCCATTCTCTTTTTAGCCATACAAATTATAAACAATGTCTCTTTATATTAAGATACTCTTTTCTTTCTCTTATTGGTTTTAGAGCTGATTCTTTCAGTATGTTTTCTGTTTGGAGCAGCCTGTTCTTGTTTAAATATCCCCACAACTGTACACCATGTGAAAACAATGTTGCTTTCACATTCAGTACACATATCTGAAATCCATATGTATTACCAAACCGCTGCTAGGACAGAAGAATTAATAACATTGTAGAGGGTCACAAAAATGAACAGCACATTTCTCATTGAAGTCTACACTGAGTCATCAAGTGTATTTTGGCTTGTGTATAATGAGGTAACAGGCAGCAGCCCCTAGAGCAAAAGTGCCTTCACTGCTGTGACCTCATTAGGTTCACATTAATGGAGAGTCCAAGAGCTGATGGTGGTGGAGGTCGAGTTGTTTATCACTAACACTTTATTGCAAAGAATTCTCTTCTACTGGAACACATTAGTCAAAAGACTTAATGCAGATTTCATAGCACAGAGATTTTAAAATTTTTTTCTGTCCAAGATCAAAAGAAAGTATCCGTATTTCTGGCATCATCTTTTATAACATGAATGTGGCATTCTGACTTCTGTCAAATTTTGATTTGGTTGATGGTGCCTGATCTGCAGATAAGGTGAGTACTTTTTTCCTTCAAAAAAATCTATAACTAGTTCGCATTGGCCTTAATTTAATACATGCTTCCACCAAACATATGTTGTAAGACAAATATATGATTTTAAGACAAACTGTGTTAAGATCACTCCTCTCAGCTTCTGATTAGACATCAACAGATAACAGCACAACAAATGTGGGGGGGGGGTGCTATAATTACCCCAAACTGGAAGGAGTTTATCATGAAACTGTGAACAGCTGTTGTTAAGACTCATTCTGAGCAGGAGAATGCACCTCCTGATGTTTCTGTTCATTCGGAACATTTCTGTGCCACATGGTGTCCATCACGCTGAATGCTTTGCCTATGGGCTAAGTAGCTAGTAAGACAGAGCAAGCTTTGTGCTGAACAGTGATATGTCTTGAGTCAGCATGTCATACGCAATAAAAAATTATGGACTTGAGTGGTGAAAAGTAATTTAGGATATTAAAGATTGCCGATAAAAATTTTCTTCGGCAGTGACCGTCACACAAAAAAATGAAATCCTGCTTGATCATTTGCTTGTTGTTTGTTGTTGTTTTAGTTTGTGGAGCAGGATATTATTTGGGGCTTTGATATGTTACATAGTAGGACTTGAACTGGATTTTTTAGACTTTTTGGGGGAATTAAATTACAGTTTGGATTTTTAGTGAGGACATCAGCCTGTAACAGATCTTAGAGATAGGAGTCCAGTCTCATGTTTGGGAAACTGAAGAGATTGACTGAGAATGTGCTGGAGGTAAGCAATAATCTTCGTGATGGACTGTGATGGATTTATCTGTGTTACCAATGTTGGAGTTAATGCAACTGAAAAACCAGGAACCATGAATAATTTTGGAGAAAAGTTTAATTTTACCTTTCCACTTGTAAATAACATACTTCAGTTGTAAACTTGAAGACAACACTTTAAAGGAGATCATAACCTGAGAGTATTTTCTACTTCATTTTTTGAAGTCCAAGACTATTTTCTCTGCACGCCCTATGATTTCTCTCCAAATTTGGCAAGACGAAGACCCAAAGCAGCCATTTTATAACCAACAGCTGCCTCTCCCTAGTCCAGCTGGCAAGCACCTTCACCTCTGCCTCTCTATTTTTTATTGCTGATAGGTTTTGTCTCTGAAAACAAATAGAGTGTCATCAAATGGCAGCCCTTCCAGTTTGTGTTGGGGCTGGACTCTGGTGAAAGGTCATTCCAATCATCCCCTCTCACATACAACCTTTCTTTAAAACAGACCTCAAAAATAATCCAATGCAGGCAAGACATTTGCAGCTGGCTTATACAAAGGAGCATTCGTTATGTGTGTGTGTGTGTTTATACAGCTCTCTTCATGAGGAGAGAACGGGAGCTGGAAGAGGTCCAGTTGATGCCTTGTGCATCTTGTCATGGCTTAGTCAGTTCCTTCCCCTGGGTCTTCATCCTGTCCCTCTTTTACTTCATTTCAGTCTCTAAGCCTCATGCTTTTCCAGCTCTCTATCATGTGATCCCCTCACTTTCACTGACAACCCTTGGATGAGACATGCTGTGCCTCAGAAGCCCCTATCCTTCTACATCAACTCCCTAGGAAGCTGAAAAGACTGACTCCCACACGAACATCTATCCTGCAGCCATCTGGAGACAGGAGAGAGATGGCACCAGCCACGGCACTCTGAAAGCGATGGGTTGATAGACAAGGGCATTGAAATCAGTGGAATGGCAAAGGGTTTGCAAACATTTCATCAGAGCACAGCATGAGGCACTGCTCTCCTTTGTAATGACCATGCATTTGTCACTTGCTTAGAACAGTTTATCAAAGAACCAGCAACCGAGCTTTTTTCATTTCATAGCACAGCCCAATGTCATGGCCAGGCTTTTATTGCCCCTTATATTTTCTAGCATTAGGAGTTAGCAACTAAAAGGTATTCAGGGTTTAAATATACAAATATGGGACCCAAGAAACATGTTCAATGTCAGCCTCTCTGCAGAATTCTGTCAAGCTTTTTTAAGGAGATAAGTGTCCAGGTCCTTAACATTTTTTCATGTTTTGTTTCAGCAGCTGGAATGAAACCTGCAGTCCTACTGAGGCTTCAGCATTGACTTCAGCACAGATAGGATTTCATTTTCTGTGTGTCTAAACCGCAGCTGAACATCTGGAAAATAGGGGACTTTTCATTCCTATTTTGTTTTAGATTATCAACTATGCAAGGCATTTTCTTATTAACTAATACAACAAAAGCCTGCCCCAGCTCAGCCCACAAGGCAAGAAATTGTTATTAATGCTACTCCTGACAGCGCAGCAAAGAGAACAGTTAACACTTTAGGTAATGAAGAAGTGACAACAGGCGAGCATTTCACCTTGCTTGTGTCTTTGTATATTGATGCTGAAATTTTCAAAAAGCGTAGAAGTATCGTTCCCTAAATATTCATTTGGTTTAGCAGGTGTATTGGAAAGATAAGAGCAAAACCTGACCTGTGTGTGTGGGCATACAGGCACACACACACACAAGGACATGAGTGCCTTGGAATCTTTCAGTACCATAATGAAGCAACCTCCTGGAGCTGAGCTCTCCTGAGATCCTCAGGGGAAATACTGACTCTGCCCTTTCCAACCTGCTGAGAAGAAACACTTCATTTTTGAGTCTGACTCAGTGAAAAGGCTGATAGCAGCTGTACTGAAGAACCTGCCTTTTGAATAAACACTAACTTGTTTATCCAAAAGGCAGTAAAATCACCTTTGGTTTGATGGATTCAGCTGCAACATTGAGTAATGAGTTGAAAAATAACATTGTACAGACCTGTCAAGGCACCTCTGCATGATCAGACTCAGCATTACACAAGCTGACAGCAGTCTGTGGTGGGAAGTTACCCACTGACAAACTTTTTCAAACCAAGTCAGCTCCCAGCTCATATAATACAAGTTGCAATTGTCTCCCTTAATCCTCTCTGAGAGTGGTTTATCTGTAAACCATTGGAAGCGCTCCTTGAGCTTGTTCAGCTTTGATCTCCACATTATGACAGCTGTGACCTGAGCTATGTGGCAACTGTGGCTTACAGGGGTGCAGACATGCTCAGGAACAATGACAATGCTGGTGCAGTAGCACCCAGTGTGGGCTGAGGCCATTCTAACCACACCATGTGCACAATGATGGTACTTCAAACAACACCTGACACTTACTTTTGACTTGCCCTTCTCTCCAGAGTAAATGTGGTAAATGGCTGCCTCTCTCTACAGCCAAAACCAGCAAGTCCAGAAGCAGGACAGCATGCACACATCTTCTCATACACCTAAATGAAGTGCTGCTATTGGTGTGCTGTAGTTCACATATGCAGGTGAGCTGCTTGCTGCTGCTGTGCTGCAGAATAACATTAACACAAGGCTTTTCTGGGCTCTGGGCAGTGCTGGACCCTGCTGGCATGTGCTTGGGCTGCTGTGCTGGGGCAGTCCAGTTCAGGGAGGAGGCAATGCTCTCAGGGCTGCCAGAGCATCAGGAAGTTGTGGTTGTGTTTCCACCAGCTGCATGCAGCTGGGGACAGACATTTCTGGGCTGTGCCCAGCTGGCCACCATCCCCATTCTTGCTCTGCTCTTCTGGCTGGGTGCTGCAGAATGGTGCCATGTGTGGGAGGGCACTGCCCTGCCCCTCACCTGGACCCCAGCTGGACTGTCCTCTACTGTCAAGGTGCAGTTTGATGGAAAGTTTGATGATGCAGTTTGATGATGCAGTTTGATGATGCAGTTTGATGATGCAGTTTGACTGCCACATCCTTTTTTAAAACACAGGACAGTTCCTTGTGAGGCTGCTGAGCAGGTGTGTGTGAAAAGCAAAGCTGTGCTGTAGACAGGACTGCAGCACGCACCCAGGCTCCTGGCAGCACGCCCTGGCATGTGTCCTGACCAGAGCAGCAAAGCAAACAGAGACCTGAAAAAGGCTTGTGTGCCTGCCTGTTAGCTGATCCCCTTTTCCAACTGCAGAAAAAGATATCAAGACCAGAAAGTTGACTCAATAAGAAAGTATTGCTTCTGTCTATAAAATGTGTCTTGTCTAGGTCCTTAAACAATCAAGGCTATAACAACATTATCAATAAATGCACCTGTATTTCACTGCATAGACATTTTATAAAAACTCCTTTTTATTTTGTTAGAGTTTCCTCCCTGCAGTACAAGAAAAGTAATTCAAAACAGACTCAGGAATAATGGGATACAGTCTCTGCAGAGAAGCCAAGGTGACTCTTTTTATAATCTTTAAAACCTCAGAAAATCAGACATTTCTTTTGCCTTGGGAGGACTGAAGCCCTCAAGACCTGATCACTAATACAGATAACATACATGAGAAGTGTGAACATGACTTAAATTGATGATGGCACTCCACGTTTGGCTGCCCTGAAACATGCTAGGGCCCTCTGCACTTGTAGTTTATAGAAGCTTATCTGATGATTATTGTCTATTATAAACACGTGTGGACATGTTAAATGTGTTAACATATGTAACAGATAGTATCATAGATAGATGCAAACCATTGTTGCAGGTAACCTATTGATCTGCTTGTCTTTGTAAAAAAACACCTGTAGTAGATCTTTAGAAGTGCACATACTATGAAGGGTGACCCAGCTTGCCCTAGGATGGGGATACTCTCACTGCACATGTTTCAGATAAATTCTCTGTATCTGTCAGCAGGTTTCAATGCTTGCTCACCAGTTGTCCTGTTAGTCACCTAAACCTTTTGTGCTTACCTACTTGCTTTTGAGAGGTAGGATAATTTTCACTTGGCTTTATTTACCATAATATTCTGAAAATATCCCAGTATCTATGTGCAGTCACACAGAGCTAGTCTGCAGGGCTGTGTGTACAGAGCAGAAGGCAGCATGGGGCAGAAACCTCCAGCCACCTCTGGGCAAGGTGTAGCATGTGCCAGAAGGAGCTGCTCACTTGCTCACTTCCCAGCAGCAGAGCTCTCTGCAGGCAGTGTGACAGCAGGCAGAGCACTGTGACTGTCCTTCATCCAGCTCCCAGGAACAGTTTATGCACAGGCTCTTTTACACTGACTGAGAAGTAGTTCCTGGACTCTCCTGAGAGTTACCACCTCTCTCCGGTCCATTGCTGGTCTGCATTCTTGGGTTCCTTCTTGTTTAAGCCCGGTCTGGTCCCAGCATCCTGGATCTCCTCTTCCCAGCAGAGTGTGCCATATGATGTGGGAGCTGTGGGTTCAAAACCCCCAGCCTTTCTAGAGTTTAGAAAGCATCCTTCTTCCTCGGTGTGTTTTGTAACCCATGCTGTAAAAAACCACCTGTCTCCATACTCTCACAGTTACTAGAGGAAATGAAGATACTCAGCCTCATCAACAAGTCTGAACCCAAGGAAAGGTGAGATTTCAGAGACAACCCACTACTCAACAGTGCTGCTTGCCTGAATCTTTGTTCAATGTGTCAGCTCCCGTTCGGAGTTACTGAACTTTAGTATCTCCCTCTCATGTATGGGTAAGAGACATGATTACACATCTGTGTGCTGGGGTGCCTATATCAGCTCTAGACCTCACTTGGATGCTTAAAGCTTTAATGCTGCCATACGCATTTACCTTGGAAGGTTTTGTCTTCCCTTGGGATCCTCTTCAACGCTAGTGACCTCTTCCTTGGAGCACAGCTAAAGCATCTTAGTGGTTGACACATGAGCACAGTACAGTCCAGTTTCTGAAGCTAGCCATGCCTCAAGTGAGGCCAGAATATCTCCCAGGGTTCCTACCAAACTGCATTTTTCCCTCTGATCAATGAAGAAGTGGCTATAGGCTGATTTAGTTGCAGAAATGATGCTAGGGACACACTGTGACCTGCACTGTAATGTCAAAGCAAAGCCCAGATAAAAGTTCATCTGTGCTTCTGAGATTAATATCCAAATTCTTTTTTTTTATTGTCACAAAACCGAAGAGCACTGTCAGACAAATATAGGAGGATATTGATATGATCACTGACAATAATGTTACAAAGGCACGACTAATAAGGAAATGCCCAACTTCGACTCAAGTATTGATTGCCATTTCTTTATTCTGGATATGCCAGTATATTTGGAATAACTTGGGTTTTCTGGTTACTTGATAGACAATAAGGCACCCACCATTTTATTTTCTTTATTTTTAAAATATTTGTAATCAAAACATGAAGAAAGCAAAATTGCCTTCACAGTTCTTAGGAGATCTGCGCACATGCAAAGCTTGAAAAATAAATGTTTTGCAAAGTGCCCTATACATCCCAGATGTGGGCTGAGAGAAGGGGTAGGATCAGCACCAAATTTAACTTGTCCTGCCTCCTCCCTGGGAAATGTCTGCCAGGGACTCACACACGTGCAGGTAACGTAATGCTCACTCACATACCATTGTTTGTCAAAGCTGCAGCAGGGTGGCCCGGGAGATGTCATCTCTCCAGCCATTCCAAGGTTTATAGATCAACAACCCGACCTTGAAATACCATCTTCTCATGAGCTGGGCAGTCAGTCAGGATCCTGGAGCATGCTTTCATGTGTGGTCAGCATGCAAGTCTGCTTTATGAGCGAGGACCGCATTTAGATCACAGATGCCTGCCTGGTTTTGACAGCACGCTCTCATTGCTGTTCAAGTGAAAGATGACTGCTATGTTACACTGCTGGTAACCAGGAAAACTGTGGTAGAATGTGAGGCGATCAAGAGACAGAAGTCATTCTCCATTGCAAAATCCTGTCTGGCAGGCTCATGGGATACTACCGTCTACTGGAGATGTAATTCCAACATCATACTGGGGTAGCAGCCAGTACTGAGGTCTCTCTGGGAAGCAGTGAGCAAAGCAAACAGGCAGCCTGGCAGCCTTTCCTGAGTGAGCACAAGGAGGCAGGTTGTAGAGATGTTTTTTAACAAAGAGAGAGTGCGACATCAGAGACAGGAAAGCCAAGTTTTGCAAACCAGTACAGTGTGTCCTAAAAAGCAGTAAACATAATTAAAATGCTTTAATGATTTTATATATGTACATGCTGCCTTCCTTCTGACCAGACTGTAATTGCGTGGCTCCATGTTCCTACAAGAAACTGGGCATTACTTTCTCTTTTGCATCTGTCCTTCTCACGTTTTTTTTCTTCAGTTTCCAGCCAGTGTGCACTTTCTTCTCCCTCCCTCTAAAGAAGTCTCCATAAGAGCTTTCTGCCTCTACAGCAACGAACATAGAAGTAAAAGATGGTCTCAGAGTAGAGAAATGTGGTCCCACAGAATGCTCTAGCTCTAGTAAAGCTATAAACAATTATCCTGTTAAAGATGTTCCCAGAGACTTGCTCAGCATGATAACAAAAGGCTGAAAGCCAAGGGTGAGATAATACAGTAATTACTTTACCAACACAATAGCTGAGCCAAATGTAGAATGCAAAGAAAAACTCTTAAAATTAAAACTGTTCATGGAATTTCAGAGAGCTCTGATCAGGATGTGAAGACATGTTTGCCCATTGCCTCACTATACCTCCATCATGATTACCCTCTTCTCATCAGGGAGGCAGGTTAACTAAAGGCTCAGGAGAGCCACCTCAGCATCAGGGAAGGGAAGGAGAAGATGGTTCAGCTCTCATCCCCATGTAAGTGTAACTCGTTGGGTACTGAGCATTGGTAGCCTTGGGACTGCAGGAAAATGGTGCCTGGATTGTGTCTTAGGGGTGTCTTAGGGCTGATGGTGCTGTGCCTTTGCAGGGTTTGTTTTGGTTTTCCTCTTCCTCATATTCCTCCAGGTGTGTTGGAGAGAATCACTGTTTTGTAGTGGGTTTGGGTGGGTCCTGCAATGAGCAGGAGGATCATTCCACTATTTTGTGTACAGAGTTCATGTCCTCATGAGGTGAAGATTGCCATCCTCTGGTGATATAACCTCAAGTAAATAGAATTGTGCCAACTGACAGCAACCATCTATCTTATCCAAAGCTTACACCTAACCTTTGTGTTTGGAATACTAGGGGCTAGATGGGCTTTTCTGGATTTCTAATTCTTCTCCAGAAGATAATGGCCAGCCTGATGTGTAGTCTGTATTCTTAAGGGTTCTAGTATGAAAGATCAGATAGGAAGAGGAAATATAAATTAACTTGTATACCTGCACAGGGGTTTTTTTCAAATGTGGAATTCACCTCAGTTGGGCATCAAGGAATTTGTAATTTCATTAAGACCATCAAATTATATATTCCTTGCCTGAGCCCTCTGCAAAACCTGAACCTCTAGATGTGCTTCAGCCACAAACACCCTTTGTCCTTGGTCCTTGCAACTTCTTTCCTGAGCCATTCTCCAAGAAGGAGCAGGCTGAAGAGGCTGGATCCCACCTGTGTTGTTGGCCTAGAGTTGGACCCCAACCCTGTGCTTCTGGACTGGGATTTGAGACATTGACCCTGGAGGTGGGGAGCACAGGTTTGAGGCTGTAGGCTTCTACCCACACCCCTGTGTGCCCAAGCTGCCCACTGGCAGATTGGGGAAAGCTGAGGGATGCACACAGATTCCGGTCTCCTTTGGAATCTGTGTACTGGGAAGTTTTGGGACTGACCAAATGGGTGAGGGACATCAGTAATGGTGCTTTAGGGTCTCGCCTGGGGCACAGGACAGTACTCTGTCCCAACATCGGGCCTGCACCCATCTCCATGGGGTGTTTCTCCATCCTTTATTTTCTCCTCTTCCATGAGTCACTCTGTGCAATATATAATCTAAGTTTCTAAGCAAAGAAGAGTGAAACAAGAGCAGCATCAGAGGGCACCAGATGGTTGGAAGATGGACATTCACACTGTTTTTGTATGCATCCCACGTTTCCATATTTTTCCTTGTGTCTTTTACTAGAGGGTAGTTACATTCTCCTGCTGCTCCCTCTGCTCCGGTGCTGAGCTGCTCCTCACCAGGGCTCTGCAGAATTAGACTGGTTTTGCTTAGGGCACCGTCACTCAAAAATCCTCAGTGGCTGATGAGACATTTCCAGGTAAAATGTTACTTGCTGTTCAAGTTTTAGCACTCAAATGCCCAGCGATGTGGGAAGGGGAAAAAAAGCAGCAATTGAACAGGTTTCTCTGTTTGCTTTGAAGATGTTTTCACAAATGGGGTGTGGGAGTTATTTTGCTCAGACTGAGTGGGCGCTGGAAAATGGTGCCAACAGTTGAATTTTGAACAACATCTGAGAAAGACAAAAGGGGTCACTGGCCAAGCCAGCAAGGAAGAGCCAGCAAGGAAGAGCCAGCAGTCAGGAAAGTGTGAGTGGGAGAGAGTCTGGCTGCATTTTGGCTGTGCAGGCTGAGGGCAATGCAGCGTTTTGAATGTGCTATGCAGGAAATCAGGATCTGGATGTGACACAACTGCTGGGAGCAAAAGAAAAGGAAGACTCAACCAAGCCAAGATTCAGGTCTGAATGCAGGTTTTAGAATAACAAGAGGAAAGTAGGGACAGGATGAGACTAAGGAGGGAAGGTGCTGCTTGCCTTTTCTCAGTGGGTAACAGCAGTATCAAATCTTCTTTATGCCTTACACATATCCTACATATCTGTTACAGATTGGTGCATGAAGGCACCAATTGGTGCATTGATGGCAGTCTGGTTCCCAGTTCCCACCAGGCTTTGAAGCAACATCGATGCTCAACTGTCACAAAGCAACCTTGGGAAATCTCATCCAGGGTCTGGGGAAAAAAACCCCAACCTCTTTGACTGCACCTTCTTCAATGGACATGCAATGTTGGCACCAGGCTGAGACATAAGCTGAGACCTGACTCAGGAAGGAGATTACCTCCTCCTGTATGACCTCACAGATTTCAGAAGCTACCAGGTGTTTCTTGAGAGACTCACACCCACCTAACCAAGTGTGGTGGGAAGATAGAATGGGGAAGATCACTAGGTAAATTATATACTTGCAGAAATTGATCAATATGACACACTGTGGGTAGAAACATCTGTGAAACATGTTCTCTTCAGATGAGTCAGAGGAAAATGCAAAACAAAACAACACAGCAGGGACAAGGCTGGGATTTATTTTTTAACGATGTTTAGAATGCAGAAATATCCAGTGGTTCTAGGGGTGTCATCTCACATTGAACAGAATGCATAGAGTTTATAAAGTACCTCGTAGTTTATAAAGTACGAGGCAGACACTCAAGGACAGGAGTGGGATTTGCAAATGCTCTTGAAAGTTATAAAGCAGAACTTTCCCTATTTCAGAGGGATACATGTCCTTGGGTGACACAAGTGTTTTATGAGGATCCTGTCCTAGGCAATTTCTGCAGAGAGATTCTTAAGTTACATGAGAGGTTGGGTTTAGTCTTCTGCAGTTCTTCCCATTCCCATAAAGGGCCTTATCCATCATAGTCTAAACAAGGGAGGGGAAGAATGAGGGACCAGGAACCAATGGAAAAAAAGAAAAAGTAGAGTGAAAGACCAAGTCAACCAAACATGGCCACACGGGCCGATGAATGAAGTAGTTTTCCTTGTACCCTGAGTCTAGTAAGTTATTTATCAGAGCTAGTCTACCATCAAGAGGTCCCACCAGAGCCCTCTGGTCCTTTGACCTTCCCTATAACAGTCTTGCCCATGCAGTGTCAGTCACAGCCTTCCTGAGGATCACCAAAAATCTGTACAGGCTGGCAGAACCTTAGAAAAAGCAAAAGAATAAGTCAAGTTTGCAAAATTCTCACAAATCCTCAGGCCATCCAGGGGCTTACAGCAGAAAGTTGTGCCAAAGCAGTGCCTTGTGTTTTCAAAACATTGCAGACCTGGTAGAAATCCAAACCATGTGAATGTTTTATGAGGAGTATTGCACTGGTAAAATGCACAGATGGGATGTAAATGTAAAATTTGTCCTTCCTTGGAGGCTGTGCAACATCACTGCTGACATCTCATCAGGTCTCATGTGGGAGCAGGGCTTCTTCACTACAGCCTGCATCCTTCCCTTCACCTGAAAAACAGCCTTTTCCCAAGCATTTCTCAGCCTGTGAAATGGGGCTGCAGTGAATGCATGGCATGTTTGCATGTTTTGCCTCCTGGTCAGGTGAAAGGCACATGGGAACATGTTGTGTGCCCAGTAACCTGGAACCCTGATGGAATGGACTGAGGCAAACAGCCTGCACATATCAGCATTGAGGACTCCAGGCAAGGATGAGACTGTTCCTACAGAGTGGTCCTGACCTGCATCCTGAGCCCTGTGCTAATGTACAGCCTCTCCATGCACAGGCAATTTCAGCATTTTGGCTCTCACCATTCCCAACAAAAACCTTGTTTCAGAGGCTGAGAGCCTACTTTGGTAACACAGATACAGACTGTACCTGCCAGCTTGTCCAGACCCTGGCCTGGCCTGCTAAATGGATATAGTGGTAGATAAAGATACACTCTTCAGAGAGAACCCTGCTCCTTTGTACATCAGCTAATTTACTTCTGGAATAAGGGATCTGCATGTGAGGGTGATAAGAACCAGCTCTGCACAGGAACAAGCTTTCCCCACAAAGTGGGGAAATTGATTCTTTAACACAGAAGTGGCCTCCAATGAACAGCAGTGTTGTATGACCAAACCAAAACTGAGAGCGCTGGTGCCATAGAGTTTTCAAGGAAGCGCAGCCTTGCTCAGACGAACCCTCTGTGCTTGTGTTGTCTTGTAGAATTTCATCAGAGTGGCAGGAACAAATGAGCTGGTTTTTGGCACCAAGAACTGACCCCTCTCAAGAATCACAAATTTGTGAGAGAGTATTCCAGAGGTTGCCCAGCTATTCAAGTATCGGCACAGAAGGAATCTCATGACATCCTTTCCTCAAAATTTCAGTACTTCCTTCATCCATGCTGTGCCCCATTCCTCCAGGGAAGTTACACAAAGGGCAGAGTCAAGTTTTCACTTCAGGACTATCTAAAGTGTAAGAGCCAAAATCAAGTGCCTGATGCAAAGTCTGGATATGCAGTCAGCACATTTTGCCATGCATCCAGCATCCTGCACAGGAGATGTTGCAGACACACGTGAGGAAATACAAGGGAACGGATTAAAGCTTACAGTGTGAATGAACAGGATTCAGGGTCTGAACAATTTAGGCACTCAGAAGCTGCAAGAGGAAACATTCCTTATGCTGTTCTGTTCCTTCCTGCCTACTGATCATATTCATTTGGTGCTGGCTCAGTAAATAAAAGCTGTGAAGCATGAGTCCAATATTGCCTGAGGCATCTGCAACTCCCTGTCACACTGACACTTAACAGCCATCTCTAGTTGTAGTCTCGCCTCTCTCAAGCATAAATTTTAGAAAGCCACCATTAATCTGCCTCCGGCCTCTCCCTGTCCTTGTCCCACTAGTCTTGCTTCTACACCAGGCTGTCAGAGCAAGCAGACACAGAATGAGTGGTTGGGAAGCAGCAACTTATAAAATAAAGCTATGGAAACGCTGTTGTGTAGCATTTAATCTTTTTTATTTTCTCTTTAATTGAAGCCTAAATGATGCTGGGTTTTGTATGGGAAGGTAGTTAAAACATCCATAGCTTTTAACAAACATGACACCCAGCTGGAAGGGCTCAGCTATTCTAAGCGAGGAAGGTTTGGTGTCAGTATTTGTTGAATCATCATTAGGAACTAAAGGTGACTTCTTTGCAATACATTAAGCAAGGCAGTGTCAGTGCTGCACTGACCTTTCAGCATCAGAAAGCAGAAATGGAAAAGTATCATTACATCATATAATGATGTCTGGCAGAGGAGAGTTGACACACAGCAGCTTTATGAGGGATGTGCAATGACAGGATCTGTAAGGAGAGCAGACACAAAATGAACATGAAGGGCGGTGCCAGACCATCCACACATGGGCAAGTAGAGCTGCTTGGGACACCCCTGAACACTGTTAGATGCAGCCCAGGATCTAAGGGACACCAGTGCCCCTTTGGAGCAACAGCTATAGAGGAGATGGGGATGCTCTATAATATTTCAAATGGGTTTAGAATCAAAGGAATCCTTGACCTCCAGCAATTAGAAGGGGATCCTCAATATCAAGATTGGAAATAAACAGCCATACAGTAGAGGCTTGAGGTGTCACCCTAAATGTTATAGAATCATAGAATATCTTGAGTTGGAAGGGAGACACCAGGATCATGAAGTCTAACTCCTGGCTCTGCACAGGACAACCCCAAAAGTCACAGCATGTGCCTGAGAATGTTGTTGAAATATTTGTTGAATTCTGGCAGGCTCGGTGCCATGATCACTTCCTTAGGGATACTGTCCTTGTACCTGACCACCCTCTGGGTGAAGTAACTTTTCCTAATATCCAACACAAACCTCCCCTGACATAATGTCATAAACACATTTAGGTCCCAATCCATAATCTCTCACTGATATTTGTACAGGCACTCACTGCTGAATGCTGGAAGTGCCTTCTGCCAAGCAAGACTGGAATATTCTCTGGAGTAAAAGAAGTTGTGTAATTGGTGTAAAAGAAATTGAAAGTGTTTGAATTTTGCATACTTCTCGTACACTGATGTAGCTACATATATTTGGCATGCAGTTGCTTCTTAAGAAGGTAAAGCAAACACGTGCTTGTCTACCACAGCCTCTGTGTTCACCCAGCACTGAATCCAACAGAACAGCCAGACACTCACTCTGCTGGAATATTTCATTTCTGAACGGATGGCAGAGGAAAGCCATGCTTAATCTGCTCTGTGATGTGAGCTGTGACACGCAGTGGTCTGCAGGGTCTGAGCCTGACTGCAGCATATTTCTCTACTGAAAACTCATATTTCCTTGGTGAAAATAAATGGGGGGACAAGGGGGATTCTCACTGTGATACAATTTCAGAATAAAATCAGAGCAGGGACATAGATCCAGGAGTTTGAAAGCATTCCCACCTTCAAACTGTGCCTGTACAAATGTTTTAAGGCTGTCAGCTGCACTGTGCCTGCTCCCATGGGATCGACCGTATTCCCATCTGCCAGCTACAGGCGCTGCCAGGCTGCGAAACAGGGCAGGTCTCATACCCGTCTTCTCACCCACAGGAGGAGCTGTGCTGTCTAATGGCTTAGGAAATCTGATTTTTCCTTTTCTGGTGTAACTCCTGATCCACTGTATGAGATTTGCTGAGCGATATAGCTGCTCCAGAACTCATTCTCTCACTTCAAAAAACAAGATTACAATAGCTACTCTGTACATCAGAAGAGGGCTCTAAAGCTGGAGATTCTGCTGCAACACAGACTTGTGCTCAGAATTTTTCTCAATACATTCACAGGTATGATTTTTAGGACACATTTCTATGAGCTAGGCACTCAAATCAGCACATCCAGTTCTGTGGTCTGCAATCCTGGCTATGAAAACTACAATCCCTCATCTTGCAAAAACAGCCAAAGAGAAGAGCTGTTTGATTGAACAGCCCCTGTCTCAAGCACCAAATGTATCACACATGCAAACAGACCCTGAGTCCAGACCTTGGGAGCCAGTTGCCCAGATGCCTTTGAGGATCTGGGCCTAAGGGCTCATTCCAACCAGCTGAAGTCAATGGGACTATCCCTATATTTAAGTTTTTGCTGGACAACAGCCAAAGGCTCAGCATCTTGCAGAACTGGCTCTCATGATGCTGCATTCCTTAATAGCTGGGAAAGCGAGCAAAGCAATGTATAGCAGAAAGTGTCCATCCATATTAGTGGGTATTAGTAACCACTTTTAAAGGCCTAATCTATGTAAAAACGTTTTCGCCCCACCATCAGCAACTTCCCAGCAAAGGCAGGAATTTCCCACGGTTGCCATGCCCTGAGCAATCAGGGGAGCCGAAGCACAGATCTGGATAATTAGCTGGGAGGGCAGGCGTTCCTGCGCCGCGCGGGGCAATGCCTTGCGCAGCTGCGCTGGGGCTTCGGGGAGCGACTTGGAAAACAGACCTGCTTTTAAAAGTGCACAGGGTGAGGGTTTCAGTCGTGCTTTTTTAATTTTGAACAGCGGTGCCTGTGGCTTTACAGCTTCATACAAAGGCGGGCAGACAAACTGAAGTATGAAAGGAGCCTTATTAAAGCACGCCATACATTATGTATGAACTTGAACTCTTCCTGACCTCTGTAGTCCTGGATCCGCCCCAATCCATAAACAGCTTGGTCCAAATTTTATGCTGCTGCAGTAATTTCAATAAAATCACAAGCTGTTTTTTTAAAGGCAGTATCCCCAATTAAACTCAGGGTGCCACTTTACAAAGATGCCTGTCTCAGAAAGGTACCTAGCTGAGTACTGTAGCTTGATGTTAGCAGTTGTCTGTAGCTACAAGCCCACTGTAAACCAAAGCACAGCCCCCTTCCAAGAAAGTTGTTAAAACTTTTTCATTGTCACTCACCAGAAAAATTATATTTAGAATGGTAAATGTATAATCACAGTTAGAGCTGGCTGAAATATTCAGCATGATTACATGATCTGGTACATTGAGCTCTTTCTTGGATCACAGACTCTTTACCCTGATCTTGATTATTGTAAAATGCTCATATCCTCATATTTAGCATTGTGGGCTTGTTTTGGTTTGGTTCTGTTGCTGATCAACGCACGAGCAGACTGAGCCACAAGGTTGTTTGTCTGCTCCTCAGCTCAGCTCTTTGTTTCTCCTGGCACAGGCCAGGTCACCCAGCCCACAAATTGTTGCTTTTCTTCCCTGATTCTCAGCCTTACATGTCTGAAATGTTATTTTGGTTTCAGTGCAAAGTCTCTTCATTAATATGCAAATAGAAATTTGATGGAAGGGAGGCACCTGGCTTTTCCCTGGAGCTGCTGAGCCCTCCAAAGCCACTGGTGCCAAATTCCTGGACATCCCTTCTGCAGGCAAGTGAATGGCTGTGAGCACACTAAATACAAGATTTGCCTTTCCTCCACCAGCAGTGTGTTGTGGACTCTTTGATGAGTCTCTTCAGCCATAAATACTTCTCTGAAGGGCAAATATTTGCTGGATATTGGCCTCAGAAAGTTAAAAGAGGAGGCTGGGTGAACTGGGATGGATTTCACAGGTGGTTTGCAAAAGCCAGCCAGCAGAGCCATGTCATCAGTACAGAAACAGTTTCTGCCCCAGACCTTGTCCCCAGAAGACAGGCTGTGACTACAAAGTGAAAGAGAGAAATACTGACTTGTGTTACCCAGAGACAAAGAGATGAAGCCTCCAAGAGAACTCTGAAAATTCAATTAAATTGGAGGCATCTTTCACACAGAATTATTTTGAATGCAAATTAAGGCTCTTTGGCAAGTTCTAAACTTCTGAGCTATTGATTGATTCTTTAATTTTTTTTTAGCAATTAATAACATTTCAGTGGTGAAGCGTAAAAGGTAATTTTCAAGTTCGTGTATTATGAAGTGGAGCCTGCGAAAACAAAATATAAAGTGTCTCTGGAAATAACCATCACAACTCTGATAATTGCTAGCAGTGGCTGTAATTCCCAGTAGCTGGCTGTACTCAGCTTTACATGAAATTGGTTTGACTTTGCATTTACTTTTTGACCAGGGCTCAGGTGATTTGAATTCAGGTTCAAATTAAACATTGTTTCCCTGTTTAAGATGAGGCAATGTATCAAACACCTATGGGAAAAGAACAGAAGGGAATTGGAAAGCACTTTGTTCAAATTTTTAATTATTTTTCCTCATTCACAGTCTGAGTGGCACAAGGATATATTTTTATTTGATCACATCAAACTTTCAGTGCACTACTCTTTTTTTGCTACACTGCTTACACAGCGTGGAGCTTTTTTTCCCCTGACATTCACAGATGTGATCTCTGATCCCCACGCTTCAGAGCAAGAAGCTGAAACCAAAAGAAAAAGAAAATCCCCAAGTACCCATTTCTTTGCCTGCAGACCCAGATCCTGAAGCACCATGGCAGCTCTCAGCCTTTACCCCAAGATCACTGTGGGCTTGCTTCGAAGGGCTTCCTTCGAAGTGCTTTCCTGGTAGAAAGCACTTTTCCTGGACCTCCAGCTGCTGAGCTTCTGCTGAGAAAAACACCCCAGCTTTGCTTACACATTTCCTATGAATAATTCAGCTCTGTGTAGTGCCCTTGAACATGTCAGGTTTGTCTTTTGAGGGGGTTTCCTCTCAATCTCAATGGCCCTGCTGAGTAACCTGCAGTTTCTGTTGGCCTTTCAGATTCATGGAAGCCTCTGAAGGCTCAAGGCAAGGGCTGTCTCATCCCGCCTGTGGCTTCATGGGGAAGCTCAATGGCAGGACATGGTTCCTCCTCCTGTCTCCATTGGGCTGAAGTTGTTCTGAGAACTTCCCTCTTTTGGCACAGTTTGGGAAATTATCTTTAGGAGGTACAACGCAAGCAAAGACACAGAAGTCAGCCCTAAGAAGGTAAAAGCCAGACAGCACCTCAAAGAATGGATGTCTGTACCTACCCTGGCTCCCTCACTTAGGAAAGGAGAGAGGCAAGCAGCTCCTCTGGTCTCTGCTCCCTGTGAGGAGAGCAATGCTGAAGGAGAGTGAGAAGGTCAAAGACAGCCACCCCACCACAGGCATCCTCTACCCCTCTGCATCTGGCAGCAAAAATGGGGAACAGATCACTTTCCAACACTGCCTCTGTCAGAGGGACTTTTCACTGTGGCTCTTTCCTTGCTGCTGGTAAAATTGCACATTAACCTCCCAGCAGCATCCATCTCTGGCACAGGGAAGAGGGGTCTTTCACTTTGGCTAAGCTGGACCTCAGTGCCAACCTCCTTGAGCTTTGCCCATCTGTGCATAAAGCAGGAGTGAAGCCAGAGCTAGGCAGAAGATAATACACCCAGGCCCTCCAAGAGTAGGAAGAGTCCTAATCATCAGAACTATTTTTGGAGGGATCATTTAGCTTTATCCCTCTTACCCCTCTGAAGCCAGAGCACAGAGCCAAACACCCAGAGGGAGAAAAGATGATAAAAGGATTTTTCTTTCTAAGGGGAGGAGGAACTATTAGCAGAGTCACAGAAAGGAGATCAAAAAGAACTACACAAAGCAGAGGGGCAGGCTCTTTCAGTCCAGAGGAATGAATTGTGAGCCAGCAAAAGACCTTAATAACAAATTTCTAAGCCCCATATATATGTTATTTATACCCCACCAAATTAATATTGCACCAGCATGTCTAGTCAATGCATGAAATTGAAATAGAAATCAGAGATACACCTTCAAATTTTGGGGATCTGTGGTAAACTGGGTGAAGAAAAACTAAGTATATGTGCCAGGGCAACTCAGTAGGTGTCCTAGATATAGTGGCAAAATCATCTGAGCAAGGGACAGAGCCACTGGTGCCACTTTCCCTCACTGAGGAGAGCCCTGGTGAGAAGCTGTGTGCAAAATCTGCTAAGCTTGTAACTGCACGTTTCCTGTGTGCACATGCAGCCAGTCCACGAGGATGTCAGCCCTGCAATCAGTATGGTTTTCATCAGCAGGAACAAAGACATGTGAACAGCTACTGGCAAGCAGCCAGAACTTTCCCCCATCACAGTTTTTCACAGTCATTTGGAATATGACCTCAAGAAGACCTGTTTGTTTTGCCATAAAAGGCAAAGGGTCTAATCTTTGTTTTGTGTCTGTGCTTCTAGTTTTGCCGCATAAAAGCTTCTGCTTGAAGGCATTAGTAGAGAAAAGAGATTCAAGATTGTTTAGGTCCTGGTTCTTCACAGGATAAGGAGAAAATTACACATAGGCCCAAGAAGGAGGTGTGGTGCTTAACACATCAGCACTTGCTAATAAGTGCAACCTAGGCTTAGATATTAGAAATGTGTGTGTGAGAGAGCATATCTGGTGACAACAGAAACAGTGAAATTTATTAGCAGTGATTGGCACAACTGACAGCTTTTTACCACTGGAGAAAGTAAGAAATCACTCCAGTTATAGATCTTGCCATTTGACACACAGAACAAGCTTGGAAACTCCCTCCCAGTCAAAAGGTATGTATTGCTCCTGAAACAATGGTGCTTAATAGCTAACACCCAGTTCAGGACCACTTAAATTCATTAGACTGTGTCTACAGGCCTTGTCTTGCAGTCAAGAGAGCCTGGTCCTCAAAGGACTTCAAAGCCTCTAAGTTTGCAAGTGAGGATCTATAACATACATTTTTGCCACCTCCATCCCTTAATTGGTGGGTGTCCTGAAGAATTTTTCTTCACTTGAGCATATGGAGGTTTCTTTCCCTCCCTTTTCCACTCTTTTATTCCTGTTTGAAATGTAAGCTCCTTGGAGATTACATCTAACACAAGATACATCTGTGAATTTCTAAGAGAGAAATAGGTAAAGCCTACAGTTCAGTGCCAAGCAAGAAATCCCTCCCCTGAAGGGAAATTGACCAATATTGCAAAACTCCATTTTGTAAAGACATCGGAGTCTACATCAGAAAAATGTTTGCCTTACCGTGATACTGGAGTAAACATGAACTGACTACAGATTATCTACACAGTAGGATAAAGTATATTCTACTCTGTATTCACACAGTTGTCTTACACATGAGCTGGTCAAGTCAAAGATTTTCTGGGTTGGACTCATTTGAAAAACTGTTCTCGTGGTGTTGAGTGACTTGTGACGATGAGCACCAAGAAAGCAAAAGCAGCCTCGTAGAGGGTTGTTAAAAAGCCTTCAAAGGGAGAAAGTGCAAGTGGGGGAGGCCAGTACCCAAGGGCTGGTGTCAGAAAGCAGTCCTGCATATTGGATTCATTGTCCAGGAAAAGTTCATTCTTGTGAAGTTATTTCCTCCTTCCAGTGCCAAGAGTGAGCAAAGCTGGAGATACTGGCTGCAGAAGCTCCAGTAGAGCTTGATGGAGGCTTGTTTCAACTGGCACACTCTCCTTTTTGGGAGATGTTCCACTTGTGTGGTTCCATTGGTTGCTATTTGGTTGGGCTGGTCCTGTTTATCCATCACAGGTACTTGTTCATGTCATGATCTGTGCTGTTCTTGAATTTCTCGAGGAACACTTAGTTTTTACCTGGACTGAATGACTACGCACACAAACTGTCATCATAGGTATCTAAATAGGTGAAAAGACAATACTGTGACAAAACTGGAAACAATGTTGCTATGCTGAAAACCTAAGGAACACTCTTTCAGTACGCTCTAAGAAATGTGTTTTAGATAATAACTTATGCAGAAAATTAACTTTCATGGGATTATGCTGGACAAAAAGTATCCTGCTTCTTTATTTTCTATTATAGCATACAAAATTTTAATTTTTGAGGTCTTTGGACTGATAAAATTCCTGAAATACTCTATTTGTCTTTATTTAAGAAATAAAGTAGCCATTTAAGAAAATGGAGTAGCCTGGTTAAAACCGAGCCAGTGCCCCAGCCTTAATTGCAGGGAAACAGAGCACTACTGCTTTAGGACTTTACTATGAGTAATTAAAGCAATTTAATACAAATTATGTCCATCAATTAAGAAAAGCAGGTCAACAGTACTGGTGTGGTATTTAAGAATTTCCAAAAGTAGCTGATAAGGGTAACTCCATAAATATAGCACATGCTTGTAATTCCATAAAATATTTGATTCACCATACACTTCCAAACCAAGAAGCTACAGTGATAGAAAGCTCATAAGATGCACATTAAAAGGATAAATCCCAGCAAAGTCTCAAAATACAATGGAAGATAACTGGAGACTGTTGAATAGTGCTTTCCTAAAAAAGTCTTGAAGATGCCTGCAACAACACCTGCCCTTCAGTGGGATTTAAAGATGTTGGTCTATTTATCTCGAGTACAAGGAGGAACTTGTCACTGTTTAACAGAGTCTGCTCAAGAAAGAATAATCCAAAAACTTAGAAATGTTGTACCCTTATAGACACAGGCATAACCAGACCCAATGCTGGAAGGTGCAGCTGGGGAAATCTCTATTTGAAAAAAATGATATGTCAATTTTGAGAGATATCAGTCACTGAAATCACTTACTGAGGCTTCTGATGGAAAATCCATTAGTTACTAATTTCTTTGAAGCCAATACCAATATCTCAAAACAGGATATCCTCCAGGCTAAGCATGGATTCTGGACCTGTAGGAGATGCTAACTGAGAAGCAAGTGCTAAGCGATCATCTACGCCATGGAACTGTTCTCTTCTGATCTCAAAATGTAATGAACATTACCTGTTGAAGATCTGTGTTCCAGAGATGTCCTCACTCCTGTGCAGGTGTATGTGGTTCATCTACATCCTGCTCCTCCGCCTCCTTTCCCAAAGTTATTTCAGAATGGCTATTTAATTTGCACAAATTTTCCTGGTGTTTGCCCTTGCTTTTTGCTCTTCTCCACCCTAACTTTTGGTCAAACTCCAAAAATATTTGACATATATAATCTAAACATTTCAGTTCTTTGATCTTTGCCATGATTGTCAGGTTAACGGTTAATTGGTGCAGGAATTGCTAAGAGAGAGAGAAAATATCTGCCACTGAGATAATTCCTTTTTAAAAAAGACACCTGCCCTATGTCAGACACAAGTGCGAGATGACTTACACACCATAAGTGCCTGTTTACCAGCACTGAGTCTAAAAGGCATCTGGAGGGAACCATGACCAGTCCTCCTGATGTATCCACACTCCATCCATGGATTATCATCATGCTCTGCCACCTATTACTTGTTGGAGTTGCTGGGTCCTCATATGCAAGGCAACCTAAAGAGCTTGCCTGAAGGGTGAGTTAGAAGGAGTTTTGGGACCTTTCCTTCATGCTGTCACTGATACACTCAGGGCCCTGTGGCAGAGTGTTATGATCTCTCTGTGCTTAATTTTACCAAATACCAACAGTTCCCTGGTATGTAATTTGCTCTGCGAGTGCAAAACACAATATTATGGAACCAAATCTGTCTGTGGATCTTGTTCATTAGGGATCTGCTTTGATGAAGTCAATTACAGTTCCTTGGCTCTCTTAATTGAATTTCTCTTTTTCCATCTCTTATTCTACTAATGTCTCACTTGGTTTGCTTGCATGAGTCAGGGCTGGTGATAACGTAAGGGAAAATACCAAGGTTCCCACTGCAGGGTTTTGTTTGTGAGTGAGGTGTCCAGCTCCAGGCCATACACGCTCAGGCACAAATTGCCACACTCTAGGAACTTTACCCAGTGATATAACTGACCAAACACTTACCCTCCCAAAAACTTCTCATGGAAAGAGAAAACCCACTGTGACTTTTGTAGCTGTACTCAGGGCAAAAGGCCATCAAATTAAAGGCTGATTTTCTGTCTTTCTTCAAACTCCCCATTGCTTCATCTGGCTCCTTGACCTTTGCATTGGAGTAAAACTGGTCACTCCTCTCCCAGGTCTGGATTCTGGGGCTGGCCTGGCTGGTTACTGAACTGTGGCAGTAGCTCAGCCAATGTGAAGAAACCCTGTGGGGATTTTGGCTGTGTTCAAGCACATGTGCGAGCTGCAAATCCAAAGGCACAATTTGGACAACTCAGTGAGGGTGGATTTCTGTGCATGAGGCAAATGGCACATCCTGACATACAAGTCATTCTCACCGTCAACTGAAGACCCCATTCCAAAACACAAATACATCTGTTTTGGTTGTTTTGCTCAGAAAACAGCCATCACAAATATATTTTTCTACTTTCAGCTATTCTGGCTGAAATGAAATCTACACATCAGCAGAGAATAGACACACAGAACAAAAAATCCAAACAGTTAAACGTGGACCATTGTACAAATAACTGCAAACAGGGATATGGAAAGGAAACATCATAATAGTGATGTCCAGACAGCTTGATGATAGACAGGAATCCCCTAACCTCTGAAATGCCAGAACAACTTTGAGTCTTGCTACAGCTGCATTGGTTTATAGACTACAGTTATTCTAACCAATGAGGGCATTTTACTCTATTACATTACATTTTATTATATTATATTATATTATATTAATTCTGTTAGGGATTTTTTGGATGCTTAAAAGAAGAACAAAGTCTTCAAAAGCCTCGGTGCCTTGCAGAGGGAGCCATATGAAAATCACCTGATAAATAACAGTTGCTGAGAGCAATTGCTCAGCCCACACACTGCCTTGCACAGAAATGATCATCCACAGAAAGATTTTAAGAAATCAGGAGAGCGCCTCAGAAAGAGCTGCAGGAGGGATGGAGGAGTGGGGGAAATGGTGTACGGAGGCTGGAGCTTGTGCCAAGCATTGCTGTGCAACTGCATGCTTGCGTCAAGTGGGTTTTCTTTAAATATTTGCAGCATCAGGGCCTGGGTTGGTAACTTGAATATTAATGTAGTACATCAGTACCTTTTAGTGGGTGCCTAAAAGTTCCCAGGGCTCTTTCTGCCTGTGACCTTTCTCCTTTCCAGCCATCTCCACTCCATATTGTTGTACCAGGTCTTTTTAAGCAGGAGGGAGAGGCTCATCTGGAAAACTGCTGCATATTTATAATAAGACCATCTATTGCACCAGTGCAGGATGGAATTGAAAACACATGGTTCCCTTGGAGCAGCTGTTTCTTTTTTTAGGCCTCTTATGCCCTTCAGAAATGTCAAGATAGAGAAACGAAAATGTCAGGAAACTGTAATATGCTTACTCTAAAAGCCTCCCGTTGGTGACGTATTTATAAAGCTGTTGGAAATTTGATTCACACCGCACACAAGGGACAAGGTTTTAAAGACCCCATTACCAGAGAGATCTGCTAAAACCAATCCTCCTGATCTGCATCTCAGGGGGACATTCTGTTGATTGGACACAGATTCCCAAGCATCTCTGGAGAATGTTCCCACTCGTGTAGTGGTGGTTTGGTGCCTCTTGCTTGTAGGGGTCTAGAGGAATGTCCCCAAGCCTTTGCAGTTGTGTCCAGAGAGCCGAGCATCTGAGGATTTACCACACTGGTGATTTCCTGCAGTGAATGCTGATGGTGAAGCTGGATGGGATAGTTCAGTGGAACACACATGCACAGAGGTGTCTCTGTTCTGTTTAAAGGCAATCAAAGTGATTGAACCTGGCAGGCTCTGCCCATGCTCTGCCAGCACTGGGACAGTACTCTGGGACTGTTTCAGATCACTAGTGAGCATGCAGCCACAGGCACCAGTTAGAGGGGTCTCAAAAATCCTCCTTGCATTTTGTTGTGGGTTAGCTGGAGTTCCCTTATGGCTGATCACTTTTTAAAGGTCCAAATGCCAGCATCAGTGTGGTACCACATAGGTATATCAGGTCCCCTAGACCACATGGGGCAAGCAGGAGAGGGACAACTAAGCCACATTCCCTCCCAGGGCTACAAAATCCTCTTACTTGCAGAACCAGCTGAGAGATTGATCTCATACATGCAGAGAGCAGGGCCCTGAAAGCAGCTGACAGGAGCTGCCAGTGGAACAGAACTGTCTCCAGTACAAGGCAGACAAAGCTACAGATCTGCTTTGGCAGCCGATGGCAAATATGACCTGCTGCTGTTTCAGATGCAAAGCCTTGGCTGTGCTCTTGCACCAGTGACTCATGCTGGAGCTGAACTGCATCCAAGGTCCCCTCTGGGGATGTCTTCCCAATTCCCTTCCAACTTCATGGAGATCAGAGCCCTCAAGTCATCAGCTGGCAGCTTTAAAATTCCCAGGCAAGCCCCAGTGGAAGAAACATGGGAGTTGGGATTATGGTGTCCTCCCAGTTTGAGGAGGACAGGAGCACACACCTGGGTGGCTGTGCTGGACTGCCCCTGCCATGGGACAGCAGTAGCATCTCTATTCCCTTACTCACAGCAAGCAACACAGTCCAAGACAGAGAAGAGGCTTCCAGAAATATGCTGGAAGAGATAGTGGAAATATTTCAGTCAAGCTTCTCAGGGTTTTGAATAAATTAGACTTATCAAATATTGTGGTTTGGTTGGGTTTTTTGTCATTTTTGGCAAAAATTTCTGGCGAGAAGCACAGAGCTGTGACCATATTGTAATTCTTGCTATGGGTTGTATTAGAGGAAAAAGATGTGGGAGGTCTTGGAATAGAGAAAAGCTCAAGGAAACAGCTATGCCCTGTTTCTGAGCCCAGAGTCTGGGACGTGAGGTGGAAAAATGGTAAAGTGTGGACAGATTATAGAGGTCCAAAATGTTGGACCACTCCCAGAGTAGGGCTGAGGGAGAAGAAAAAGGGTAAGTCAAGGAGCTTACCCCTTGAGCAAGGAGTTCAGGACCTCTGACATCCTGGCTCAGCAGATTACCTTCTGTCTGTAGCTCACACACACACAAGGTAAATTATTTATACTTCAGTTCATCATGCTGAGGAAAACAGCCGTGGGACAGACACTTTTCCCAGAGCAAGTGGATTTGAGAAGCTCATTTGCAGGTGAGAGCTGAGACTGTGTCTCTAGTGGGAATGCAGCCAGGCAGACCCCATTGCAGGTCCTCTCCTAGGGAAAGGGGCAGAAAACACCATTTTGGAGCACAGGGTATGAGATACTGGGCAGGGCACAAGCAGCCCTATGGGAGGGGAAAACAGGCCTAGACAGTTTTGGTTCTGCCTGTAAACACTGGTGTGCTGCTCACATTGCTCCTCGATGTTTCCATCCTTTCTGCATGCAGCGGGAAAGGCCAGGATGGAAGTCCTGTGGCAGAAGTGGGTAATAAAATGAGCACCAGTTTACACAGAGCAGGGAACAGAGAACAAAAAAAATGGATAGAAACATGATATTAAATTAAGGAGAACTGCAGAGCAAAAGGGAATATCACAAACTCCTGGAGAAGATTAGCATGGGAGCAATGGTACATAAATATTCAAACAACCTACACTTCTGCTTGCAGGAACAGTCTCTGCTGGTCTTTCACATATTTGTGTCTCTTCTTCTTTCTGCATATTTCCAAATGCAGAAATACCTTCTGCTGTCTGTAGGAGGAAGGTAATAAGCTTTATTTCCAGCACTTGGGCTCCACTTGGTTGTCTGAGAGAGGGGGAGAAAAGATGGTAGGGAAAGATAGATGGTAGTGGCTGAGACTGAAGAGACTAACACTGAAGATGAGGAACAATAAAGAAAGGGCAGAAGGACATGGAGACAGGAATTGTCTGGAATTCAGTCAGCTCTTGGGCAAGCTCAGATCTGTATGGATCTCTGTGGGTGCTGTGTAATACACAAATTTGAATATGAGAAAGGCAGTGACCAATGTCCCTCTGTTCTGTAGCCCAGGCAAGGGATGAAGCACCTCCCGTGCCTATCAAGTGGTTTGATCAAATCCCTCTGTGTTTGTGCTTCTGCTCGTTTGCTTCAGACAGATAAAATAGTAATTCATCTCCCCATTGCAACTCCAGGCTCCACCAGCAATCCGAGTCAGATGTTGTGAGGCTTCACTGGCACCGATTTCTGAGCATGAGGATAAGAAATTTGGCCCATGACTTGTGGATAGTATGGTTTGGAGTGGGGGTGGGGGGATGGTGGGTTTTACTCTTCACTTTGCTGTTGGTTTGTAGCCAGATGGCCATTGCCCCTCTGAGAAACCCCCTCCCTTTACACTGAAATCTCATCTGGGTGGGTTGCGCTGGCAGGAAGCCCATGGCAAATCATTCCAGAGTGAAATTTTTAAAATCACTACAGAGAAGTAAGATTTTACATCCCATTTCAGAAGAGGTTTCTGTTGTGAGACAGAAGACCACAGCAGTGAGACACCCTCCACCCTCCTTCTCAAAGTCTGGGGTAGCTTGTCTGCTGGCTTCGGGGCCAGATGTATAGCACAGGGCAACTACGGGGGAGATGGAATCACCAGCTGTGAATCTGCATCCTGGGAGTGCTCTCCTGGAGCGAGGAGGTTTCTGACAGCCAGTGTGGGGGCACTGTAGAGGTGGCTCCACACCTAAGCGTTTCCTTTGGCATTGGGCAGCCAGGACAGGAACTGAGAGAAAAAAGTCCTCCCCATAAACCTGGAGCAAACCATTGCCAGGCAGTTCCCATCAGTTACAGCAGGTGGAGCTTGGTCAGGTCCCCTTCAGGTGGGGGTAGAGGTGCTTCCCCTGATCCAGGCTCCTTCTACTTGTAGGGGCGGCTGCTGTTGCATTAGGGGAGTTCATCTTGACAGAGGTAAAACCACCTGGGTGACTGAAGCCCTTGGGAAAAATATGATCTTTGTCCTTTCTTCCTTAATTTCCCCTCTCAGTGGGCTGGAGATAACTGTGCTTATCTGCCTCTGTCGAACACGTTGAGATTTGCAGAAGAGGAGCATTTGGGTGCATGATTAACACCAGAATCATCCTCATCATCCCTTTGCTGAACCCCATCAAGCTGAGGTTGCTGAGAGTCAACTTTGCACCAGTTTAACTGTGTACACAAGGAATATTCATGGGCACTTCAACCTCCCTAGGTTGGGAAGAGCCCACTAAAATCCGTTTCTGGGGATTCAAGCTCTCCAGGAAGGTTTTTTTAAGGAAAGTCCAAGATACCAGCAGAAGCTGGGACAAACCATGCACAGAAAAAAAGAACATGGAGAAGTTAGTATTTCCCTGTTTGTATACAGCCTATGTGAAATGTGATCATGGGTGGGAAATGTGGGTTTATATTTTTTCCTAAATTAAAATAAAGGCAAGGCCAGAGCTCCAGCAAAATATGGAACCGGGGAATTCTGGTTTAGCACTGCAGCAAAGTTCATCTTTAATATTAATTAAATCTTTTGCTGTTGTTCAAGGAAAATATCAGCCAAGAGACTGTCTCTGCCTCCAGAGCTTTTGATGTGGTTAACTTTTGGAACAAAGAATTTGGGACTCAGATTTTGCAGTGCTTCACTCCACTATCCTGGCCTGAAATAAATACAAAAGCCCATGCCAAGAAATAACAACAAGAAAAATATTTTTTGTGGGTTTCTGCCACAAAGCTAAGATGGGGATAGATGGATTGATTTGAGGCAGGTGATGAGTCTCCAGGGTGCAGGGCACAGCCACCAAGGAGGCTAAAGCAGTAAGCATTGCCCTTGTTAACTTATAGTGGATGCCGTGCAGAAAGAGGTAAAAAAGGCACCGGTGCTGACATGGCAGAGTGCTTCTGCAATAGATCTCTTTAAATAAAATCATTTATTGGATCCAGCTCTCAATTTACTTGGACTAAGAAGGGGATTGGAGGGAGGACAAAATTCAGAAGGAGAAGGAGTTAATGCATTTCAAGGGCTAAAACCCACACCACTGGGATAAAAGCAAACTTAGTGACTTCATCGCAACTCAGCAGTAAACCCAGAGCCACTATTTTCTGTGGAGTGCAGAGGTCTGAATACCATCCCTGGATGGGAATAAAAGGAAATGCTGTTTACTGTGAACAAAATGCATTATGAACAAACTCCGACACACCCTAAACTAACTTTCTTTTGAAAGCAAGTGAGGGTTTCATTAAAAGCAAAATTTGTGAAAAGAGATTTACAGGATATGTGGGAACTTGCTTGAATGATTAAAAATTAATTATAGCAAGGGGGAGGATGTAGAAACACATTATGTTAGGATGCCACTGCATGGCCCAGAAAAATCTGTTTCTAAGATTGTAAATTCAGCCCCTTTTCTCCCCTTCTCCTCCTTCCATCTGCTTCTCCCAGGCTGGATGGACACTGGAGCAGATGCACCTACATGTGAGAAAAGCACAGCTGATTCAGTGGCGCAGTGTTTCTCATTAAAACCAGATCTCCCCTGTCACCCAACTCACTTGTACCATCACAAAGCCAAATGCTGAGCTTTCTGTACTTAAGAGAAGAGAAAAAGCTCCTACCAAAAAAGGGCTGCTGGTGTCAGAGCCACAGGACTGGGGATTGACCCCACTTTGTGCCCCACTCCTGCCTGCAAGAGAGCCTTTTTCCCTCCTTTTTATGGTATGTTTCAGTGGTCTTACACCATTCTACCCTGTCCAGAGAATCACTCAGACATAAACCAGTGATGGAGTAGACTTTTTTCCTGCTCTATTCTCTTCTATTTTAGCTAGTCCTTCTCATCTGCAGTAACATTATTCTCACCCAGCATTTGCAGCAATCTCTGCGGCACACGTCTGAGGCTTAGCAGATGTACAGTAGAGCTGCAAGACTTTTCTCCTGCAATTCCTCTCCCATTAATATTCGACTATTTTGTTTTCTCCAGCCCCAGAGCTGTTTATCCTTGCTCCTCAGCAGGCTGATTCACCCCTTGGGCAGTGCCAGCTCGTGTGAGGGAGCCGGGTGCTCGCCAGCTGGCAGCCCCTCCAGAAGCAGATGAGCTGGCCAGGAGAAGGACTGAGGTCAGGCTGGCTGGAAGAGCTACTCAGTTACCATTTCCCCAGGGTTTTCTTCAGTTATGGGGCTGGACAAGAACTCGGAGAAAATTTGAAGCACTTCTGCAAGAACTCCAGGAGAGGAAGGATTGTTTGATGGGGAAAGTGCTAACTTTAGATTAAAGTGCTTAACTCTGAGTTAAATTCAGTCCCTTACAGTGATGTTTAGCCCCTCTGTGCTTCACTTTTTGCTCTTATCCAGGGATGATGCTGCTCCTGGGAATTAAAGACAGTGTTTGACTTAGCATAGGTACTGTGTAAGTCACAAAATACAGCCTAATGGTGGGGAAGGTCACAGTCTGCTTCATGTCAGAAAGGTCTGTGAAATGCAAATTGCCACTTGCAAGATTCCTGCTGACCTGGGGAAGAGTCAGCAATGGGCTCATTTTTTTTTACCTTTGCATTCCTCCCTGCCTTGTGGTCATTTGCACTCCACTCCAGTTCTGTGGTGGTAGGAATGAGGTCAGGATCAAAGACAACTTTTTGTATGGATTTTCTTACTGCTTTTTCTTTTTGGGAGGCAGAAGTGTTGACTGGAAGGAAATATAGGGCAATGATAATCTTGTTCCCCAACATGTAGTATACCCAGACGTTACATGATACAGAAAAAAATTCAATCAGTGAAGGTGTTTTGCTCCTTCCAAGTCATGGGAATTTAAATTCCTGAAGAAGTGGGTGAGGTCATGGAGATGTCCTTGCTCTGTCTATGCAGAGAAGTTCCCCTTGCAAGGCTCTGTCAGCTGCTGTGAGCTCTCTTTGAGACTTTGTGCACGTTTTCTCTCTAGAATCTCCTTCTATCTGTATAATTCACTTTCCACACCTCTTGCTTTTTCCGTTCACCCTGTTCCTCATCTCAGTAGCACTCACCCAGCACCCCTTTGCAAAATATGTCTGCACTGCACTTGGAGTAAAACCATTCTGTGGAGGGGAGAGCAGTGATCACCATTGAGATCTTGGCTTTCATATGACATTTCAATGGCAAGGAACCGGAGCCTGCACGAGGACTTGGAGAGAGGCAGCTTGTTTTTTCCCTCCAGCATATGTCTGTGTGGGAAGGAGGGCACTGATCCACAAACAGTCTGCTCGCGGTTTTGTCTGCTCCAGGCAGGGTTTGCAGCCTGCGCCGAGGACTTATGGCCCAAACTGTTCTCCAAGGAGGCGTGGGCGCTGTGGCAGACTCTGCCATTGTTTCATTCACAGTGCATGTAGGAGAGTAGCCAACCCACCCCCTGGTCCTGCTCGGGGCTCCCACCCTTCTCCAGATATGCAGACCTGCACGGCATCCCAAGTTTGGCATCCCAAGTCCAGCATGGCGTCCCAAGACCAGTGCATTTGGCAGATGAAGCCTGGAGCCTCTGAGCTGCCAAAGGAGCACATCTGGGAGGGGCCTCCCAGGTGCAGTAAATGGGTAAAAAACGGTAAAAAACACCCTCCTGGGGTTAGGATATCAGTGCTGGGTACAGGAACATGTGAGACATAAAATGCATTTGGGAGAGAGTCGGCAGGGCCAGCTCCCAGGGGCTTAACAGCCTCTGTAAATGCCAATTGCCTTCAGTGCTGGAAAACACCCACCGGAGTCAAAGGAAGTTCACTGACTCAGTGAATGGAGCTGCTGCCTGGTTGATATTGCAGCTGAGACCCACATCTGTGCATCCACAGTCAAGTTATCTCAATTTTCCTCTTTATGTGATATTAATTTCATTTTTAGACAGAGGTCAGTGGTGTTTCCATCCATCTCTTTCCAGGGAAGTTCCTCTTATTGAGAACCAGGATAATGTGCTGTGTGTTTGGGAGCTGTATAATCCCTTGTTACCACAGGATAAAAAACATTAACTGCTTTCCTTTCTTTCAATTGGTCTTTCCTTATTTTCTTCCTATCTGAGTTTCTCAATTCTATCTCAAAATCATCCCACCAGACAGCTCTTATTGCTGGTAATATTAAAGTCTCTGTTGTAGAGACCTCTCCCTTTCCCTCAGCATTATGTTCACTGTTTTTCCTCTAGTCCTTGCTGCACCAAGTACATGCCCAAACTGTGCCTCAGGACACTCCATTGCTGATTGTCAGTCAGTCAAGTCAGCATTGTCATTTCCCTATCCCTGGAAGTGTTCAAGGCCAGGCTGGATGAGGTTCTGAGCAACCCAGTGTAGTGGAATGTGTCCCTGCCCATGGCAGAGGCTTGGACTAGATAATCCTTCTAATCACCTCCCAAGCCAAACTGACCTTTGATTCTGTAATTGCATGATGTCCATATTTTTCTCAAGGGATTTTTCAGTCTCCTGTTACTGTATTCTCATTGGATTTAACTCACTTATCTTCACAGCTCCTCTATGAAAGGTAACAAGGTAACAAACAACCACGGTTTTTTCTTATTTTTTTCTTTTTGAAGCACCCATTCTGTTTGTTCTTGTTCATGCAGAATATATATAAGCAGTTAACAAGAAGAGTTATTAGAAGCTCCTGGGTGCAACACTTCTTCTGAGTGGCCAAAATGAGCTTTTTTCCTCCTCTACATAAGTTTTTTATTTTTTCTTCTAAATGAGCTTGTGGGAAATGGGTTTCGTTATCCCTTATGTCTCTACATTAGAGTGTCCCTTAAGATCATCCCAAAAATGCTACTGCTAAATTTATTTAATCTATAGGAGAGAAATCTGGAGGGATCACAGCCTCACACTACATTAGGGGATGTAACAAAGCCTTTTTCCCATCCTCTGAAAGAGGACACACAATGATCAGAAGAGGTACATAGAGGTTTCAGTTTAGGCATTTCTAGCAATGAAGATAATCCCGGTAAAAGATTATCCATCCTTAGAGGATTTGTGAACAGGTTGAGCACACTCCCATCATGAGTGACTTGGGAGATAATCCCTCTCATCAGTAATCTAGTGCAGTAGTCAGACTCCCAAGGTTTGTTCTAGTCCTGCTTTTTATGATTTTATTGTACAGCCTCACTGGAAAGCTCCCAGGGCATGCTGGAAGGTCTGTGAATGCTGAAAGGCTTTCCCTTTGGGGGTAGGTCTCTCCAGCAGTGTGCTGGTGTGGTGTATTTTTTAATATGCATTTTCAAATGAGTTGAATATGGAGGTCAGAATCCCAGAGTATGGATTTTTAAAATCTGGAGTCCCTAACGAGATGCACTATTATTTCTAGATTTGGGTAATAGACTGGCAGCAAAATAGAAAGCTGCCTCATGCTGCAAAAACACTGGTGGCTAGGATAAATAATTTATAACTGTTCTGTATTTGTGGAATTCACTTGCAGTGACTGGGCACAGTATGGAGCTCTCAAACACAGGTGATTCAGGAAAATTTTCTGTTATTTCATTACCTTTTTTTCCCCACGTATCTGGAAGGATGTTCTGTAGATTGCTCAATGGTCACCATTTGTTCTGTCCTGCGGGTGCTACCAACTTGGTGTTTAGTGTGTACAGATCAGGGCTGCTTCTCATCACAGAGGGTTTCACCCAAAGGGACAGTCCTTGGGCAGCTCAGCAGGGTGGAGAGTCCCGATGCCTGTGCTCACTCTGAGCAGCCATTTCTGCCCCAGGCACCCTGTTGCTTCAGTTCTTTTGCTGGGTGGCAGTGCAAGTTCTCCAACATTGAGTAATACCAGAATACATCTTGTCCAGGGGGCTAGTTGAGGCCAGAGATAATCTCCCTCAGGTATTCACACATGCTCTGTACAGCTGGGATGTCTGGGGAAGGTAAAAAGAAAAGCTCACCAACACGACTGAGTCAATATTTGGTTTTTGAATGTTAATGAACGTCTGCAGGGCAATGCTCCTGCTTTGTGCTCTGCAGCTGCTGCTCTGCTGAAGGAGTTCTCCTTTCCCTGCTTGCTACCATGAGCAGCACCTCCAGGACACCAGTTTTCCCTGACAGCCACCACCAAGGGCATCTAACTTCCCTCAAGGTGTGGAGAAATCACAGGGACAATTGACTGCTGTAGGAATTTGGTACCTAGAAAGCTTTGGTAACCAGCCTGAGTGAAAATGATAGTTTCAGTTTAGCAAAGCCAGCACCAGGCTGGTGCTGTTAATTGTGCAGCATTGCATAGGCAGTGCCTGCAAAAACTTCAGCATTCTTATTGCAAGCGAGATATTTAAAAAATGCGTATGGTCAGCTGAAAGCTCTGGAGGTAAAAATACACGAACTTAATGTGAAAAATGTCTTTTCTGTATTTGTTCTTGAGACTCTGATTTTACCGTGCAGGATATTTTTGAGCTTTTCTTGAAATCATAGGGTTTGGTAAGTAAAACTTGGAATTTTTATACATGCACATACAGTCATGCCCTTGAGATCAGAATCTGCTGTGATGAGTCTTGCCATGAAACCTGTATCTGTGGCATGTAGGCAATGAGGTGTCCATCAGCTCAAGCGTCTCCAGGCTAGCAAGATGCAGATTTCTACAGTAGGCCTGCAGTGACCTGTGGGCAACATCATCCTGGTCTGCTGGACCACAGGGATGTGCCAGCCTTCAAACCAGCTGACAACACAAATGCTGCAGATGCTGATGGCTGGAGGTGGAATGCAATCAAACCCTTCAATTACACCTTGGTGATTTAATCATCTCCCTACCAAATGCTAGCTGTGTGTCCTGTGGTACTACCCAAATACAGAAATTACTGCTGTGTGCCATTTCATAATCAAGTATAATTTACCTGGGTTAGAAAACATCATTCTACTCTCAGCAGTCTTCAGCACCTTGATAGGTACTGTAGACCTGTGCATGCAAGGTGTCTCTTTGAGGTTGCCACTGCTGCACTTCAACAAAACTGGTTTTTTTCTGTAGTATTAAGTAATTTCTTTCTTGTTTATGAGATTAGGAAGTGTTGGGAGCAGCTTTCTCCATAAAGCTCTGGCTGAACTGAGCCCTTATACACCAGAGGATCTGATTTGAAGAGGCAAAAAAAAGAACCATACAAATGGCCAACACACAAAACTGAAAACAAGAGCTGACTAAGGCGGTTTTTGCTGCACACAGCCCTGAAAACACAGATGTGTTTCAATGAGTGTGATTTGAGAGGGGATGAACTCATCTGGAAGCCTTGTTTGTTCCTTTCTGCTCCTCCACCCACTCGTCACCCCCAGGAAAACCACGGCTGCTGCACTCTGGCCCTGCAAGCACTCAAACATTTGCCTTGCCTTGCATTGTCCTGCATTGCCTTGCCTTGCTTTGCCTTCCCCCTGTGGACTGTCTACAAGGACACAAGCCTTTTGATTTCCGACTGCATCTCTGAGAACAGTGGATGGGGATGCTCCTGCTTGAGTTGCCCCCAAGCAACTGGGATGCACCTAAGGTGCTTAACACAGATTTCATGTGGCTGGTGCTGGCTGAGAAAAGGGTTGATTCAGACCCAGGAACAAGGTCTTGTTCCTGCTTTCTCCTTCTGCAGCAGCAGCAGCCAAGCAGCACTTTGGCAGGGAAGTAGGGGGAGGCAGGGAAGGGTACCAGACCCTTCTCTGGCAGCACAAGGACCCCGTCTGCTGAAATATCTCGGAAATATTTTCTCCTCCATCAGATGCAGTTATGGTGGAGCAGTATTCTGGGGTGTTTTTTTCGATGTTGGAGGGTGAATAAGACATAGATGGAGCCACAAATGACATGATTGTTTCATTTGAATGGTGCATCATTTCCTTAGGAAACCAGACTAAAATTACAAAGCAGAGTAAACATGAAGTAAGAAATGTGACACACTGGGGAAGTAGGGACAGAATAGGAGAAGTACCTAAAATTAAAGCAATCTGGCGATAATGAGGGCAGAAGTGACAAGATTCAGCACAGAAAGGAGTCCATTTTCTTTAAGGAGGAGAAAATTTGGTACTGCATTCAGAAGGTACCTGCTGCTGCAGTGGGAGTGGGTGTCGCAGACACTGTGCACCAGCACCGCTAGCTTAGGACACCCTAGATTGCTTTAGGCTCTGTATGAGGATGGAGGGCCAAATATCTTTTTCTCCTCACCCCACAACTTGTCTCTGAAATTAGGAACTTGTCCATAAAAATTGTCCCACTTGCGGTGCAGGGAGGGCTAGGTCAGGCCGTGGGAGGATGGCAGGCAGGGTTTGAGTTTGCCAATGAAAGAATTTCATACACACTTGCAGTAAACAGAATATATTTTTATTTTTCTTTCTTTTCCTGGATATAGGTAAGATCCATCCCACTCACCAAACCTGGAGAGGGATCTGTTCACTACCCTTGTGTTACCTTCCTGCAGCGTCAACAGCACTCTTGGCACAGCCAGACACGTGAGGACCAAGTGGGTCAGAAAAAAGGGAAAAACATCTAAATCCTCCTACAGATTTATTTGTGACAATGGATTTCATTATTACATTATGTCCTCGACTTTCCACCCCCCTCCTCCTCCACAAACGCGCAGTCACATCTCAGATCTCGGCAATAATTGCTTCGCCACGCTGACAAACATAGCAAAGAAACGGCGTTTGTTGAGGGCTAAGAAAGCTTTGCAAACAACACTGATTAGCCAGATCTCCCAGCTTGGGAATGAGGGGCAAGTTCAACTGGAGGTGATGAGGAAATATCCATGGAAAAAAAAAAAAGAAAAGTAAGATTAGACTTCATAATATGCATTTTGTTTCTGTGCTGTTGTTTGAGACACACTGTTGCTGCTTTCCTTGATGGGATTCACTGAGTACAGTCTTGACGTTTTTGCCGAGGAGTTTGACTTTGCTCGTTAGAAAGAGCAAATGGTGCAGATGTGCCTGGGGATGATGGAGGTTCAGTGCTGGGCTTCGAGCACGGGGCTCTGCCGGCACAAGGCACATGCTTCTCCCGGCGGGCAACACCTCCCACTCTTCAGCTGCCTTCACGCTCCCGTGGAACACAACGCTCTAACACTAACAAAATGGTGCTTTTACAAAACAAGCCCTGAAACTGCCCATGTCTGAGTGCAGGTTTGGTGCTGCTGGCAGCCTGTCCCACCATGGTGCTTGGGGCCAGACTCCCCGGGACACATGGAACACCGTGGTGCCCGCCCTCACTCCACCAAAGAGCTTACACCTAAGGAGCTTACATCGCTGTGCAAGGCGGCACCAGGAGCAAGGGTTTAGGTTAAAAAGCAGGCGCTGTGTGGGTCCAGAGACTTCCTGAGCTTCAGTGGGGTCATTTTGTTGTCACTTTCCACTCAATGGCTCTTATTTCATCCCGTTCCTTGCACCCTAATTTTTAACACCCTGCTGCATCCTTCTGAATTCTGCTCCCTTGAATTCCCCCTGCCCCCTCAACTCTGGTGCTTGAGACTCCTGGAGATACTGTTTTCCATGCTGCAAAAAGAGCTAAAAATAATAATAGTGAGCAGAGACCCCATCTACAGATCACTGCACCCCAAAAACTGATGGGTTTCAGGGGATTTATCTTTTTGCCTAAGTCACAGTTGGCCCCTGCCATATCATGTCACCTTCTCCTGCCTGCTGCAGCCTCATACAGCAGCTCCTCTTAAGTTCTTATCTAAGAAATGGGATGAATATTGGGGGAATCACAAAGTTTGTGGTGCATGGGCACTTTATGATGCTGGATTCTTCAGAAATCCCTCATCAGGGCTGTGGAGAAGAGTCAGTTTCTTTATGAATGGGCTATCTGCTGTTACATGTACCTGCTCAAACCACAATCCATCCTTAAGTGTAACTACCCCAGGAAGACGGTAAAACTGAACAGGGAAAGGGCAGATTTCCAACGGACTGCATATGATTACCCTTTCCAAATTAAGGAAGAAAAAGCAGAATTTTTCACTGGTGGACCACATCAGTATAACTGGCTTGGTCAGGAAGTATGCTGCAGACTAAGGATTCATGATAAGATGTCACCCATTTTTTAAATGAAATGTTTTTTCCAAAGAAAATTCAGGTTTTCAGTTCAACAGAAGCTTTCACAGAAACTGCCTACTTAAAAATTGTATTTTTTTCCCTTAAAAGGTTCTGCTTTGTGAAAGGGCTGGTCACCTGGTAGAGCTGTGGCACTCTGCAGCACCCGTTTCCCAAAGCAGGATGGACACCAGGCCGGGTCTTTATCGATCTTCAATGCCAAATCGATGAAAGAGTCCCATGACCTGAGTGCTCTGAGTTAAGTATGGTATAATCTCTATGCTATCACAAACCTCTTTCTCAGGCCCAGGATTGTCACAAGATCACCGTGTCTCAAAACATATAATTCATTTGTGAGAGAATGTCAAAAAGGAGATGGTTTTCTCTGCCCTTTGTGTAGAAGATTTCGAGGGTGCCGTGGCCAGGGCTATTGATCTGAGCAGAACTGTCACTTTTTCTGTGCTTCCCTGCATGTCTCTGTCCTCCACTGGGTCTTGGCACACACACTGGCCCTCTGAGGATGGGCACACACTCATTTTCCATACAACCCCCAACACAAGAGGATCCATGCCCGTGAGCAAACACTTGAGAAAAAAATAACTCTCACATCTGCTGTAGAATGGAGGTAACAATAATTTCATTTTAGGTCTTTAAATAGAATGCTACCTGAACATTAAGACTGCAGAAGGCTATTTTATGAATTTATCCTCTACTCCTTCTAAAAATGTTCTTCTACACATCATATTCTCCTTTGAAACAAATGGTCAGCAACAATAAAATTTTTCACTGAAGCAGCAAACCTCCACACAAGGTTGGAACAATATCTATGTTATTTACTCCAGCATGAGTTATGATCTGCCTACTCCATACACTGTTTTCTGTGTTTCCCATTGATACAAATCAAAAGCCTGTATTTTCCTTTTGCTGATTTAGTGCTTCATACACTCATTACACCAGGATTCATTTATTCTTTTTTTTAATATGTGTGTATTTCAAGGTCACAAAAGAACCCATTTCTGAGTGAAAGATCTGACACCGTTTGTGGCTGAGGGCTCTGCTCTGTGCTGTCCAGCTCCTGTACTGGGCAATAAGTGTGTTTCAGTGGAAATCAGTAAATACATCACACCCACGAAATGGGAGTAGCAGGTCTGGGAGGTACAGTAGACTTGAAACCTGAGCAGCAGGACCTTAGCAGGCCCCAGGAGGAAAGAGAGGCTGAAGCAAGGCCCTGTGTAGGATAGAGGACATGGTGTACCCAAGCCCATGTGCCAGTGGTCATGGTGCTGGTGGAGGTGCCATCACACAGGACACCTGTTTTCATAGAACCATAGTATGATTTGGTTTGGAAGGGGTCAGTCATTTAATTTCTACCTCCCCACCATGGGCTGGGGTGCCACCCACAAGACCAAGCTGCTCTGTCCTTGTCAGCTTTCTTTACTTCTTGTCTCTTTTCTCCACCCAGGAACTCCTGTGTAGCCTCAGGGAGGAGTGAGGAGGCAATGGGACCCTGGGGACAGATGGCAGTGATGCAAGGACAGGGTGGGAGGCAGAGCACTGAGCCCAGGCACAGACATTGGGAAACAGCTCTCGGGACTTCTCTGCTGACAGGGTGATACAACACACAAATCACTGTTGCTTCAGTCAGCAAAGTCTTACAGGGGAAATTTCCCAAGGCATGATGTTGATGGGACTGCCTAACTCCCATCGGAAGTAAACTGATCCTTCAGGCACCGGGAGGTCTGTGACAGTTTCTTGAAAGAGTTTTTCAGTTAGGGGAATTAGTTCCCTAATTATGTAATTTTCAATTACATTATTCCAGTGGGACTGTGTCCATGCACTGCAAGCGAAGGCAGGCTCACAACCAGCAGCGTGAGTTGACGTAAATCTGGGCTTTGGTTCCATGTGCCCCCAACTGCTTGAAACCTCTCATATCTTAAATGAGTGGAATGATGGAGCGTTTTATGTGCAGCATGACTCAGTACTGCAGGTCTGTCTCAGAGCATCCAGCACACCCATAATGCTACAGAGCAGAAGAAACAGTGGGTTTACCTCATCAAAGCACTAAGGAACATCATCTGTAGGTGCTTATGAGTCTAACTTACCCACAAGAGTCCTTTTAATTTGTCATCCACTCACCACCAAGCACAGATCTCTTGACTTTCTCTCCTCCAGCTTGTATCTTGACAATACAGGCTGCAGTAGTCATACTGGGTTTTGCCCATTATTAATTTCAAATGGCTGAGAAATCCATCAAAGGCCTAGGCATCTACCCGCATTCTCACCAGAACACAAAAAATATTTCCCACTGGTAATATTAATCAGTTTGCAGTTGTCTGGTAACATTGCAAAGATTTTTGGAAACTAGTAAAGAGATAAATACTACCAGGATGGTTTGTTTTATGCGAAATTTTCCCTTTTTGCACATACATATAGATGGAAGAACTAATGCTACAAGCAATGGTGGTATCTGGGTATTCCAGGCTGTGAGTACCAGCAGGGCTTTTTTTAATGACATAATCATTGAATTAAACAAACACATTGCTATTTTAGCTCTTTTCTTGCTAAATAGTCACAAAAGTCATAGTCTATAAATGAATTTTTGGATAGAATAAAACCAAAGAGGCCTTATCTGAACTTTATGCAAAAGGAAAAACATAAAAGCAATGGAAAATTTGCAATTTCATAAGGGCAAATTAATTTCAAAGGAAACAAATTAAATTATCTCAAGAACCTGAACATCAATGAAGGCTGAAATGTCTTTACATAAAAGATGCAATACAATTCACTAGAATACTGAAAATAAATGTTACTGTTAGAAAGGATAAAGGGGATATTATAAGAAATGTATTTGATATAGACCTTGCAGAGGTTGTTAAAAAAAATTGACAAGTTCTTCAAATGAAAAGATAATTGAAACAAATGGACCTTTGTTAAAGCAATATTAAAGCTACATAACGAAATTAATAATTTGCTGTAGTTTAAGAATGGCTGTTATTGTATATAGGAGGAAAAAAGGGTAACACAGGAATATGAGAACAGAAATGTTCTTACCTGATCTAGAAAAAAAAGCTTTACAAACCTATTAGGTACTCAAAATCTATGATGTGATATCTGCATCTATACGACAGAAGAGCCAGCATATGAAACTGCATGGGCAGAGCAAAGGAAACTTGAAAAGGCTTCAAGCAAAGAGTAAATTAGTGTCTACTCTCAAGAGGGAAAAACAAGGTAAAAAAGGCAACTGCAATCCTCTTGTTTCACAGCAAAAATGTCTCAGGCAGGAAAATAAACTACATGGAAAGAATAATTTTTAAAAGGGGCATAGAAGGAAAATGGACTAAAAAGCATCCAGATTTGTAAAAGTCATGCCAGATGAACTTGATATCTTTCTCTGATGCAACTGTTTTCTACACGGGGATCTGGAATAAGTCTACTATTTGGCGTGATGCCACAGGAGAATTCATTATTTGGATTGGGAGAAATGGGGATTAGGCAAAGAATAGTAAAGTGAGGAGAGAGCTGATCAAAGAGGAGATGGCAAAAAATAGTCCTGTAAGACACAATATCTGCAGGGAGGTCATTACAAGAGTTCATCACAGAGGATCCTTTGAACTGATCTTACTGAATATTTCATCAATAACCTCAACAAAAATGAAGGAAAGTGTTGGTGAAATAACCCGATGTCACAATGTCAAAGAACAGTGTTGATCAATAGGAGGAGATGAGAATCATTCAGGAAGACTAAAATCACCATGAAAACAGGAGCAAGAGAGGTAGAAACGTGATTATACAGAATTGGAGGTCCTACACTCAGAGTAAGGAAGGATCGTTGCAGACTTCTACAAATTTTGTCCAAATCAGCTGAAAATCCTATACTAAGGGAAAGCCATGGGTGTACTAATCGACTCGAATAGGTGATAAATACAGTAAGGCTTTGAACAGGAGAAATAAGGCTCGGCTGCTGCTGCTGTGGTACTTCCAGCAGAAGGGGAGAGTTATTATTACTATCTGGGAAACAGTGTAGACTTCTGGCAAGTCATGTTCAAGAAAATGAAGTCAAATATGTGGAGGTGTAGAGGACTGCTACTGGGAAGAAAACCCATTTTTATGAGATGAGATCAAAAATGTAACCTTAGTCAGGCTGATTAGCAGTACAAAAGCTCACTATAGATTTGTTTGAGGTAGCTGTGGGATGGGGGCAGAGAAATCCACTGAATTTAAAAGAGAATGCTGGCATAAGAACAAATGAGAACAAACTAACCACAGAGCTGGAAATGAGGTTTCTCCTCAGAGGCATGAAATTTTGGAACAGCCTTCCAGGAGAAGAACTGAGTTCAAAAACACAACTGCTTGCAGGGCAGAGTTAGTCCAGCCTCTGGAAGGGGTTATAGGCCATGGCTGCTCCTGGTAGCAGAGGGAAGGCAGGAGTTAGATTTGGTGGGGCAGAAAACCTACACTGCTATTGCAGAACTTGTTGGCAACTGTTGCAGCATTAAGAGCTCCGTTTCAGCAAAGCACGATTGCTCCCCATAGCAATGGGAATACACTCAGCAAAGGGAAAAAGTTTTACTGAATGTACATGTCAGCACAGTAAAAGTGCTCCTCCATGTGTGTCTGTCGCCTTTGATCCCAAGCAGTAGAGTGATTTGTAAGGTTTCTTGCACAAAGATTCTGGCAAAAATTGGTTTCTAATAACTGCCAAAAAGTGTTGCAAAATCATTGAAATGAGCTGGTTTTAGTGGTTCTTCTTTAAAACGCACGTCACCAGAAATGTCATTGTGAAGGCGCCATTGCAAAGGAAGTTTAATTAGACATAAGAAAGGATTACAAGCATTGCTGGTGCAGCTTTAACTAGGCATGAATATTAAAAAATAGTCATTTTACAACTAGAAGAGTTAACATTGCAGACTGGGGACCCTTGTTCACAGAAGTAGTGATGGGACTTTATAGTGGCTCTCAGCACAGCACTCCTATTCGCATGACCATACCGAGAGAGGCACCACTGAGAGCAGTTTACCTAAAAACAGCTCTGTCAGTTCAGCTCTGCTCACGTTAGGAATACAATTTAAAGCACTGACCCTGTCTAACAGCAAGGTTTGATTCAGATCGAAGACATGTAGCAAAATGCCTCCCTCTTTTCAACTGAGCAGCTCTCCAGACTCTACTGAGCTCACCAGTTCAGTTACCCCTTGCCAGGAAATCTGTTTGCTGGCAGCAAGTGTCTGCTGAGGTACCCAAATACAGCCTCAGAACACATGGGCAAGTAGAGACCTAATGGAAGAATGTTGCCTTCTGGATGAATTGTAATGGCCAGGGGGGATATTCTTTACTGTGAGAGTGGTAAGGCACCGGAAGAAGTTACCTAGCAAAGTTGTGGGTGTCCCATTCCAGGAAGTGTCCAAAGCCAGGTTGGATGGAGCTCTGAGCAGCCTGGTGAAGTGGGAGGTGTCCCTGGCTATGGTAGGGGGATTGGAACTAGATGATCATTATGGATTAGATGGTCTTTTCCAACCCAAACCATTCTGTGATTCTATGACGTGGCTACTCAAAGCACCTCAGTTGTCTATGTGTGGGCCACTGACATGAACCCTCATTTCCACCAACTACAACAGGACCTTCGAGACCCCCTTGCACAGAGGTACCTTCAGTTAGAAGGGGTCAAACTACCTTCACCTAAATGGAGTTGTTCAATAATCTGGATCTGACATCTACCCAAAACATTACTGTGCAGAGCAGCGGCAGACAGATACTATCCTGTGGGCTTTGGAGAGCGAAATGAAGGTTGTAAAAGTGAAAGATGACTCTAAATAAAAAGAATTAGGCCTATTTAGTAGTTTTGGTAATACTCAGAGACAGATTGAGTCCACAGGCCAAAAATGTTTAAAAGCAAATGAAAGTCAGTCACGATATTCCTGGCAATCAGTTTTTACCATACTGCTAACTCAATGGTCCCAGCTCTTGCAATTTTATGATTATCCCTGAATTCCAGTTTCATAAGTCCCAGCTCCCTGAGTCTTGGGAATCAGCTCCTGTGAGTGCCAGCTTCTGTTTTTAACAGTTACAAGAGAAAAGCTTGAAAGTGTGACTTGAGCATATGCCAAAGATTGAAAAACAAAAAGTAAATAAAATTAATGCCAAATTTTAATGCTTGTTTTTATAAAAACCTAAACCACTCTCTATTTTAAAGCTAATCTCATGACTTTGGGGGCCTGGCTCCTTATTCCTGAAAGCTTGATATTGGCACGCTGTTAACTCAGACACTCTTTCAAGAGGATTTGTGAAAACAGGCTGAAAGAGCTACAGTGTTCTGGAATAATGGATCCCCGAGGAAAACCTAAGGAATGCTTATGCTCTGTAGAAAAGCTGGTAAATGGATAATTCTTGATCTCCTTCTTTCCAGATTAAAATAGCAGAGGAGGGAAAACAAAACTATCAGGAAAATGTGAGGCCTGGACATGTGAGATGCAGAGTGCAAGTAAACAGGGTAGCTGTCTTTGCAGCAGTTCAGAATATTGACACCATGCAAGCAGAGAGGCAGCATTTCTGGTTGTTGGTCTCCCAATGGAGCCGGCATTGGAGAGGAGGTGTGTGGAGCTGGGATGCAGGCAGAAAGCCTTTGGCAATGAAGCATTCTTCCTTGTGTTCCCTGCAAGCTTGAGTTGGACACATTCAGAGGCGAGGCAGAGACCATCAGAAATGTTGAATATTGTGTTCCCATCATTTTCCACTTTCCTTTTTATTTGCCAAGCATCTCTGTGAATCTCAAGGTGCTTATAAAGACCATATGCCTTCAGAAGGGATTTCTGTCTCAGGCGCGTTATCCCAAGAGCTCCACAGAGACTGCACAAAACTCGGAAGGAAATTTTTTTCTGGTGCAGAAGATAGTGCTAGGACCTGTCACGGACTGAGGGACATATTCCACCTGTTGGGTCATATGAAGCCACGGCACTTGGTCAAGGAATGGACCACTCTCAGGACTCCTTTTAAGCCATGACCCTTGATGTAGCTTGTCCCTACCAATCACTTTCTTCTGCTGTGAAAGCCTGCATACCAGATATCACTTGTCATCTGCCAAACCAGCTGTGGAGCAGATGGAGCCACAGAGCAGGAGAGTGGTTCCAGCACTCTGCGAGAGGTTCCAGCCCTGTGCTCCAAACGCAAGAGCGAGCCCCTCTGAGAGAGACAGTGGGGAAGGAGGCAGCGGCACAAGTCTCACACAGAGTGAGATTGCATGGATATAGTCCTTGGAGGGTAGGAGGTGGATGTTTGTGCCAAACTTGGAGCTGACTACTGCCACTGCAAATGGGGAAGAGGCTCAGGATCCCATCTTCAACCCACATAAGCATCCCAGGTTGCTTACTATGCATCAGATGGGGAAAAGGGCTTGGATTTGTTCCTTGGAGCAGTCAAGCTGTGGCAAATAGCAGGAAGCCTTCTCAACATGCCTGTGCAGAGGATGAACTTGACACTTCTGAGTCTGTAACTGAGCCTTAAATGGAAAACAGAGGCTGGGGAAAGGCTTTTTTTCCACCTCTGGTTTTGTGGGGGAGAAATCTAAAATTTTGCTCAAAAGCAGTTTTGTGCCTGCAAACAGGATTTATTTTTAGAAGATTTTATAAGATTTATTTTTAATTTCATCCAGATGTTTATTTATAAAATAACTTAAGACTTATATCCAAACAGATATCAAAGAAACCTTTTGGGAGTAGCACTGTCAGTAGAAAAGGATTTTAATGATACATGAGGGGAGTGAATGGGTTTGAGGAGTGTCAGAGTGCCTTGGGGGAGCATATGCATGGATCCGATCAGGAACCCATTCCAAGGTCACTCAGACACAAAAGGAAAGGTGAGTCCTTTGGGACCAAGATGCCAACCAGTCCACATGGTGTGATGTGGGGAACTGTAGAGTATACATGCTTTTCCAAAGACAGTAGCAGGAGAAATTCTGTCTTAAAAAGTGGCACATGAGATATCCACCACAGCAATTGTTTTGGGTCATTTCCAAGCCCTGGAGGAGGTGTATACTCTGGACAGGGCACACAAGGCACAGCTGCTGCCCCACAAGGGTGAAGTACTTGCTCTGGTTTCCCAGATTTGGGTAGCATGCTGCTGCCAGAGCTCCCATGCCAACATGAAGCCAGGGCTGTGTCCTGCTGGTGGGAGGTGGAAGGGGACAGATACTCCTACGTGTTTCCATGATTTCCTTAATTCCCTTTCAATGAAAATTCCACCTGTTCTCACAGGAGGTGACATCTGCTGCTGTGCCCCAATCTGAAGATACACAGCTGCAAATTTAAGGACACAAGTATTCATGTGTCACCATAGCACCTATTCACATCTACATGAAAATGTGTAATGGTTTTCTTGTTGTTTTGGGTTGGTTTTTTTTTTTTTCTGTTTTTGAATGTTTATTTACAACGTTTACACTTTTCACCTTTCCAAAACTGGTTTCTATCAAGCAGTGGTGCACAGATTTTGCATTCTCAGTATGTTCAGGTAAGTCAATATAAATTAAGTCTTAGTTGCACAAGGTGTCTACTACAGTTTGACAACATACAATTAAACAGATCCTTTATCAAATTTGTGCATATGTGCTCATACGTGTGTCTTTCATTGGCTGAGTTAAAACATTCATGCTGGTGTTGGAGTCAGAGGCTTCCATTCAGATTTGTGCCTCTGCAATTAAGGCTTTGGCTTTTGATGAAAAGTCATAGCTCAGCATTTAGGACTTTCTGTGTCCTCCAGTGCTGTGCCCCATGGTGTGGAATAGGCATGATACAGGAATGGACCAGATTCCTCACTGATGGGATCTTGTTTTCTGTAGGTGGGAGGCAGAAAGAGGAGGCTTCAGTTTAGCAGGAAACAAGGGATGCCTCAAGCTGGAGCAGAACCCCTCAGCAGCACTGGGTTTTCCTCTGAACATCTGCCTGCTCCAGGGCAGTTCCAAGCAGCACGACATGGCATGGCCAAAGGGACAGCTTCCAGGATAGGCTTCCTGCTGCCAGGGGAACAGGACCCCCCCTACACCACATCCTCAGGGGCATAGCCAAGGAGCTGGCATCTGCTGGCTCATCTTAGCTTCTTAGTCCTGCAGGAGCATGGCCAAGCTGGCTGGGTCCTTACAGATAACCTTCTCCTGCCTGGCTGTCCCTGAACTTGTCGGGGGAAAAACAGAGTTTGGAAGAACTTACTGCTTTTGAAGCCGGGCTGCTGGCAGGCCTGGGCACTGCAGTGCTGAGAGCAGCAGCAGGAAGTGTGGTTGCATGTGAAAACAAGCAGATTTGAAACAGTATTCACTCCGAGGGATTACACAAATAATACCCCAGTGACAATGGAGCTATTTACTCAATTGACAGTATGAAGAAAGCATCTCCTTTTATCTGCTTATGGTGGTTAGTGGGTTCGTCTCTCTTACAGCCTCTGTTGCTACTTGCTGCTTCCCTTGATGCTTCTCTCTGGTAGTTCCAGCTTTCTTTAAAAAGCTGTTTATTTGAGGAGGGTGTGGGCTTTGTGCCACAGAAGGGCAGCTGCAGAGATGCAGAGAGCAGCCTCACAGATGCCTGAGCCTGTGCACATTGGCTGGACAGTGACCAAGGAAAGCTCACTCCATCCGCCCACACTGCACAAAGGTGAACATTCCATCTCAAATTTGTAATATGGGAAGAGCTGGGAGTATCTCTCCACGAAGCATCTCCCATTGTCTATCCCCTGCTCTGCTGTCTGGGATGACCGTGCCAGCTATGATGCTTACTCAGAAGGCTTCTGAAATAGCTTCTACAGTGAAAGAAACAGCACCCTGCAAGGTCAAGTATTCATGTCCTCAGCATATGGGGCACAGGCAGGGGTGTCTGAGCCCATGGTACGGATGTGACTGAGGTGCAAGGCTGTGGCTGAGCAGTTTGCAGCAACTTGAGTGCCTGCAAGTGATGTTTCCTTTGGTGGCAGAGCAGACCCATGCCCTGCCCGTGCTCTGCCAGATTCAGCCAGCTGCAGGTCGCCCAGGAGGGTTGCCTGGGTGCAGGATGCTGTCCCAGTGCTGAAGCATGACTGGCAGTGGGAGGGGATGATAACCCTGCAAGCTTCCTGTGAGATGTGAGAGCAAAACTGAAAGTGGATCTTCTGCAAAGGGCTGAAGTGTCCAGGACACAGGCTTCCCCACACCTTCAGGAGGTATTTTTGTTTGTTTTGTTTGCACATGTCTGTACTTGTCCATTCCCTACAGGTCTCACATATTGCCCATGGTACCTCACCAACACGGGGCATGTAATGATGTATAAGCAATCACAGCAAAAGGTTAGGCTTCAAAATGCACACTTGGGGGATCACTGCACAATTCACAGCTCTGCCACAAGCACCCTACAACTGGGTGTTTATGGAGGGGCTATCAGATCATTCATTGCATCAGAGCTGCAAACAAACCTAGCAAAAGCCATCAGACTAGAGCACCTCCCTCTCTTCAGGGGAGGTACAAGGTTAACAGATCTGGAAGCTCTTACACTGGGTGGTAAAATCTATCCCATCATCTTTACAAAACACAGACATCACTGAAGTGTGCAGACACTGGCCATATCTGCCCAGCCTCAAAGGTTCACCCCAGGCAACTAATCCTGACCACTGACCAGCTGGTGTGCCTGGTTTGCATCTCTACGCCCTGGACCACACTGTCCCATTCACAGACCAAGTTCAGTGTCCATGCAGCTGGGACCAGCAGCCAGGAAGGACTTTTATGATATAATCCACTGCAAAGCCAATTCAAACCCACCAAATCAGTCATAAGGCAACAGAAACCTTGGCCACTACAGGTCTGGGTAATATGAATAGGATTTATTACACTAAATTTAAGCCATCTAAAAACTAAAGATCAAGGCTGCACTAGTAATTTTGGACTCTTCTCTAGACAATTTGTAGTTACCTTCAGAGAGAAGCTTAAGTAGGCTCTGTGACATCTAGGCTGAATTGTCCTTCCAAAGTGCATTTCTCCATTGCCCAGCGTCAAGTCTTACAAATTTTAAGGCAAATTTCTAATTTTCAAATAGTCAAAGGTAGATAAAATGAGTTCCAATGACTTTTAATGGAGCCCAATGAAAAATAAAATATTCAACCATCCATTCACTGACTACATTATCATGCAGTTAATTTTGTCTGTCTGAGGTTAAGACAACCTCTTTGCAATCGACTTTCTTGTTGAAATTATCTCCCAATATCGTAAAAGTCTATTTCTAGGAGATTTTTTAGATTTTATTGTTGATTTTTAATTAAAGCCAAAGGAAAAAAATAAATGGCTAGAAGCACCAAAATTAAAAAGAAGGGCATTATGGTTGTTCCACCAAACTTACATGAAGCCAAGGCAGATTTTGCTGAAGTGTCTTCTTGTTCTTCTGTAGTGCTGAAAGGATTAATTGAGTGTTCTGTGACAAGTAATGACCTCCTCTCACCCACTCTCTGGGTTAGAATTCTGGAGCCAGTTATAGGTTGTATTAGGGAGAGGTAAACATAAAAAAGTGCTGCTCTTTCAGCTACTAGAGACAAAAAAAAGAGGATCTTATGACTTCCTGCTAATAGAAAGGAACACATGTTTTCTATCATTCTGATAAAGAACCCAGTGATACCCGGCCCTGCTGGAGGAACATCTGTGTTTTTTAATGGACACTTAAAACCTTCTCTTCACGACCCGAGATTCATTTCACATCTAATATGTAATTCCACCAGCCTGCAGAGAATTCTTCTGTGGCTTAATAAATATTTGTTACATCATTTTCAATTCCAAAAGACAGATCAAGAAATGAAAAATTTCTGCTCCCCAATCCACTCTTCAACTGCCCACGAGTAGTTAGGGGAGCAATGTGTATGGAGGAGGAAAGAGGTGAGCTCCTGTGCAGAATGGAGAAATGGATCAGCAAATGGACATTCTTCACAGAGTTGAGCTGAAAAAGAATAAGTAAAAGGGAATGAAAAAGTAGGACCCTGCCAGGATAGAGAGAGAAGAAAATATCCATCCTTAATGATGGGGTAACTTGTCAAGTAGAGAAAAGGAGCTGAGACCGCACCCTGTTCTTGCACACATCCAGCACTACCCTGCTAAAGATAACTGGAGATGGCTCCTGGAGAAGAGGACAGTGTATTTTAGAGTTCACTAAGCTCTCAGGCACATGGTGTAACTCTTGGGATTGTTCTCTGCAGGGCCAGGATTTGAAATTGGTGGTCCTTAGGGGCCTCTTCCTATTCAGGATATTCTATGAATCCACAATCTCTAGAAGAGAGCTGGTCAAAGGGACGTGAATAGGTATGTATGCTTGGCAGTAATTTAAGTTGGAGCTATGTCTGGGGTAGAGTTTCTGGGATAAGAAATGGAAACTGATATGAGAAATCCTTTCTCCAAATGGGAGTGACTGACCAGAAATAGTGATATGATGAGGAGATGACTAATAATATGAGATGGGCCCAAACCACAGATATTAGGCCTGAATTCAGATCTGGATCTAAGTGCAGTGGCAAGAAGAGCCAGCTCATAGAAGGGCAGGACTGAACTGTGAAGGCTGGATACAAATGAGGTCTTCTACAGTTTCAACCCAGAGATTTGGGATTGGCTTCTCCTTCTCTTTACTGAAAGTGACATTTATTAAAATAAATGGTGGCTGAATCTCCAAGAGTTTGAGGCTGAAATCTGTTCCCACTACTGGTATGTTTACCTTGAACAAAACAATACCTGAACTTGAAGCACAGCTCAAGAATCCCAAAGGAAATGAAAACTTATAGTAAGAAAGAGAAATATGCAGGAAGCACAGCTTCTTTGACAGAAACAGGCTCTTTCATGATGAATCCTATCCAAAACCCCAATATACAAAGGCAAGTGGGTAAGGGCAGAGACCCATTTTAAGTTCTCCTCAGGGTCAGCACTAAAATGGTGATAGGGTGGAGGAAGAGACACCCCATTTCAGCTAAAAATTTTATTCTTTAATACCTACCTTAAGTTATATATTTTTAACATCAGATGCAGGAAAAACATCCCCTATGGCTGCTTCCATATATTGAATTACAGCTCATTATGTGGAGGAGAGGAGCTGCTAGCCTACAGCAGTCTCCAACTGCTCACACTGTAGCGGTGAATGAATTAGGTGGTCACTTTCTGTGACTCTTTAACTCTGAGAGGCATGTTGTTGTGGAAAAACAGGAGCTATTCTGTTGAATAGCTGATACAGCTTTAATTAAAGAGAGGTCCATACGGAGACATCTCAATCAAAATCTTTGAGCCTTCTGGAAGCTCAAAGAAATTGGATAATCTGGAATTTGACTTTGAAGGCAACCCTCTATGTTTCACTGAGTAGCAATAGAAAAAGTCTGCCTTCTGCATAACCAGGCAGATATTCATTTCATCGTGCATTATTCTTATTGCCAACTTCATAGCTTTTGATTGCACAATGCAGAAGTGATAACAACACTGCAGGGCAGCAGGATGACTCATTAGGCATTACTGCTTGCTGTTAGCAAAGCCTTTCTATTTACCTAGGTGCTTATGTGGCCTTCATCTCCATGGTGTTTGAGTGCTTCCCAAACAAATAAAACCCTTTCTCTGCCCCTGCTCCCTCTGCGGACCCAGCTGCAGTTTTCAGCTGCCTCACAGCAATGTGGAGAGATGTGGGGTGAACCTGGGACCCATTGCTGTGTCCCAGGGTGCTGAGACTTGTACACCATAATGCATGTCCTGTCTCTACCAAACATTTCTCAGCTGTGAGATGGAGACTGGGAATACACTCACCCAGCAGAGAGGTAAATAGGGAATTCACATGGTTCCTGTTGGTGGCACTCACAAACATAAATAGCCTGTCTCCTTACACATTTTTTAGACTAATATACCTGATGTACTCAGAAAAATCTTCCCTTGGCACAGATTTTGCAAAGGGGAATGGAGCCAAACTTAGCTCCTGACTCACTGGACGTTAGGTATGCCTTGCACCTCAGCCCAGGGCAACAGTAGAGAAAGCAGTACAATTTCAGCTTTTTTCAGCACAGGGATGTTCCTGGAACATGGGCCTGCAAGGAAAAAAAAAAAGGTGGGAGCAAGTGGGATTACCTCCACATAGTCCCTCAGGACCTGGCAGGAAACAGCTGCCTGCTGATAGCTGAAAATGGGGACAAAATTCTCTGGGGACAGCCTCTCACAAATGTGCATAGCTGTCACCATCCCCTTGGGATGCTGGAGGAGAGTGATGCCACCAATCTGCAGTCAAAGGAGAGGACACCTCTTCTGGAACCCAGGCCCACATGGGTCCTGACAGCCCAAGCAAAGATCAGGTCTTGATGCTCATCCCTTGGCTCTTCACTTACAAAATCAACACTAAACCTAAACCATAGTTTTCAGGCAGTTTGGGGCAGTGAATTTAACACTCCGCACCACACTCATGTCCAAGCACACACTCTTGCACTCCTGAACCAGGAGATGTTGACACAGAGGCCAGTTTGTCATTTTGTAGTTAAGGCAGACCAGTGCTGAGGACTGATTCCTGAGCTGTCCTACAGCCCTGTGCATTTGATGCAAGGTTGAGTTCAGGCACTGCAGGGATAACCCTAAATCTGCAAAACAGTCTTCCCAAAAGGCCAGATCATCTGGATAACACCCACCTCTGATGAAATGATGGCCCAAAATTCCTGATGAGAGACCTGCATGTGCCACTAGGGCTGATTCGGACAGCATAGGTAACAGTAAAGATGTTGAGGTTAATTCATCACTCGTGATGAATTGCACAAGGCTAGAATTGTGTCTGGCCATATCATATCCGGCCCTGCAATGGACAGGATCCACCTCATGAGGCTGGTCTTAGCATGGGGTTCCATTTGGGTCCTTGCAGAGGAGAGTGGGCAGCAAGAGTCAGTAATGTCAGCGTTTGCAGGACCCCATAGACCTGCACAAGGGCTGATGTCACCCAATCCTGCTGCTGAGCCAGAGATTAACTCCTTCCTACCCCAGACATCAAAGAAAAATACAGCTTCTTAGTTTGCAGAAGGAAGATACCAAGATGTCCATGTCCTCTGCAGAGAGGCAACAGTCTACACTAACTTACAAAGCACAGGAAAGAACTGTTTTGGTTTGTTTTTATGAGAAAATCAAGTGTGAGGTTATGGGAATTCCATAAGGGACAATGTCTCACAGTAGTAAAAGATTATAAAAGAGAATTACAGTTCAAACCAGTAAGTGTTACATTATGCACGGAGACACGTAGACTGTAAGGCTTAACAATACACCAAAGCCGCCAACACCGGAGCAAGGCAAAGGGCCTCCTGTTAAAATTCAGTTTAACAGTGCCTGACACAGATGAGTAATAATGTTAAGCAACACAGAATGGACCATAAAACACTGCTATATGCAATAGCTATTATCCTGTGCTAATCTTCATATCACATTATTTCCTCAAATAATCATAATATTGTGCCAACAGCCCCTTTATTCTTGCTCATTATTTCTCAGGCTGGCTTCCTTCACAAGGAATAGGGCTTGCACTAACAGTGCCCTCGGGGTTCGCAAGCAAAGCCACACTCAGCATACCCAGAACAGAGGAAGCCTTTTCTTGGTCCATTTCTTCAGTTGTCTGTGTTTTTTCTTTCACGGAATTACAATATAGTAGGAAAGATTTTCAAGGAATAGAATAAAGAAATCCCTTATCATTACAAGTCTTTTGGGCACTGACCACTCTTCTGGTTTGTCCCCATCACGTTTCTTCCCTCTGTTCTCACTTCTCACCAGTCGGGTTCTCATGTTTGCAGCTCTCTTGGTGCAGTCTCTGCTCTAACATTGTACAGCGTGTTCCCGCTGAGAACTATCAGCTTTGACTTTCTACAAATAAAAAACCCTCTTGTCATTATTTTGTCACACTTTCAGCTTCTTCTAAATAACTAATTCACAACAATAAACCTCCTGGTTGCCATTACAGGCAAGCTGCCAAGCAGTTTAGATGCAATCTTGTGTTATGTTGTTTTTATAAAGGTTTCCTAAAATCCAATGTGAATAGACTTGGGGTTTGTGACTTAAAGTAAAACATTTGCTTGATTTTATATTCAAAATGTTACTATCCAGAGCTGAAAATGTGAATGCAATGATTTGAGGCTCCCATGCCAGCACAAACAAACTTCTTGTGGAGCTCATACACAAACCCAAATGTCTTTTGTCTACATGAAGCAAGTTAAAATAAATAAGATCATCTAGTTCTTAGCATCTCCCCATCTACCCAAGCCTGTTCCCTACTCTCTGGCCTTACATTACAATTCCTGGCACAGGATGTGGGGGGTTTTGGGGTGATTTTTACAGCACCTAGGACGACAGGAGGGGAAAGTAAACAAGAGTAAAGAGGCCATTTGAGATCACAATGGGCATGTGCGTCCTTCCTGTGGCCCGTGTCAGGGCAAATGCATCATTTCTGCCACACAGAAAACAAAGCCCTGGATGTCCATCAGACGTGAGGGCCAGGCATAACACTGATAAGGTAGAGGGAGGAGGGGTGCCCAGGATGGGAGCTGAGCGGCCTCTGACTGGGTTGAAGGAACTAAAAGGGTTTTGAGCAATGCCAGCAGCAGAATGCAAACTATGCTTTGGAAAGCACTCGCTCGAAGTGGCCTCAGAAAGTAAAAAACCCCTAGGTTTTCCTACGTTCCTGTTTATGGCTTCCATCACAACACTGTCCCATCAATGAAGAGAGAATGGCTTTAGCAAGATTTTTCTTCCACTTGGGTACTAACCAATTTATTGACTCATGGATGCCTGTTCCATCCATCTAATGACAACTCCATAGGTCTTTGCAGATTCCATGCAATAAATGTGTCAGCCATTAACTTTCCCTCCTGTTGGGCTCTTGAGAAGATAAAAATCCCCACTTTCTGCAGTAAATTTCTGCTATAAATCCACAGATGCAATTGCACACAACCTAATTTCTGGCTCCTGGGCCTACATTCATCCCTGTCCAACTATTCCTCTTGACTGAGTTGATTAGATTATAGACAAGGGCAGGCGCTCTAAATGCAAGGTCATGTAGCTTAAATTAAACCTAAAGGAGTTGCAGTAACATATATATATAATAGAACTTCAACATCTTTACTATTAAAGAGGTGGGGAGAAGGAGCTCAGCTGGCTCCCCTCTGGTATCATTTGGCCTTGAGAAGGGTAAGGTGCCTTGGTCCTCCTTTGGAAGTCCCGAGGGGTCTGGTTTGTACCATGGCTGCTCCCACAAGTCAAGTTTCTGGAGCCACTCGATGTTACCACGGGTACTGTGTAACCCATGGGTGACATGCTGTCCCCACCACTGCCATCGAACAGCCAAGCAGAAGGAAAGGGAATGACAGAGGAGCAGGCAGTAATGATGCCCTCTGTAAGTCACACTGCCACTCATAGGACACCGTGCCTGGGCTGCCAGGTACAGTGTTGTGTAGGGAATCACACTGGATGTGGAATGGGTAAACTTGGACCAAAATTTAGAGGTTTCTTTCATACACTGAGGTCCTTGCCTACTGCAAAACAGGTTTAAACCTGTCATATTTTAAAAGGCTTGTTAGCCTGGTGTACCATACAGTTATCTTATGCTACAGACAAAGCAGCTTGCAATTTTCTGGCTGTTGTCTTTTTTTTTCCCTTTAGAACAAATGGATGATGGAGTTACACAATATGCAACACACGCTGCCTATTTACCAGGAACAAAAAAGGCCCCTATTTCCCAACAGCCAGAAGAAACTGAACAAGCTTCTGTGCTCAGAGTTTCCAGCCTTGGTCTGGCCAGCCATCAGCCCAAAAGTGCTTTCTCACGAGTGCTTCTTTAACTCCATTGCATTTTTTGCCCTCCTCACTGGTGTTTCAGCTTCTTCTCACCTCTCTGCATCTAGCTTTATCTAACAGAGTGTTTTCACTTGGATACCAACAATATTGTCCCTGTTAACAAAAACTAGAAGTGAAAAACTGAGATTCATGGGAATTAGAATGAGAATGAAGTGATTTGACAGAACAAGAACAGGGCTTCAGCTGAAAAGCCGACCTGACAAAGCCAGGGGAACAGGGCAAGAATGGTATGGAAAGGGTAGCTAAGATGCATTTTTCTAATCTGATCTAGACAAAGAGCCAGGAGAAACAGCTCCTCAAGCAGACCGAATGCTGAATGCTCATGCATTTGTTAAATGTCCTGTCATCAGCTTCCAGCTCAAAAACAGAAGGGTTCTCTATGTTTAAGTAGAAGGAACCTAAATTCTAGAGCTGAGTGTGAAATTCTGCTTTCAGGTAAGAACTCAGGAAGAATTAGAGCTGGCCTGCTGCATGAGGAGTAGAAAAAGAGCCATAACAGCTTCATTGCTAAAACAATCTGCATTAATGCTGGAGGCCCACAGCCTTGTCAGGCACCCTGGCTAAGCCCCCACCCCAAAACAGCCTGATTTGGGCAACTATTGCCACTATTTAACTGCACCGAGCAACTTCACTACCAGTCAGGGTGGGGTGGTTCAGCAAAGGAACAAAAGCTACCTGACACTTAAGTCCTGGGAAGAAGCCAAGACCTTCTCTTTCTGAATCAAGCTCTTCCTCTGAGAGAACAAGTAGAGAGAAAGTTGCATGGCCTTTTAGAGATTGGGAAAGGGGTGAGCAGCAGCAGACAGGCTGGAGTTAAAAACTGAGGCTCCTCTCTCAAGTATTTGAGCTGAAGCAGAAAACATTGATGCGTGTGTTACCATGGGGTACAGGATGCTGCAGCAGGGCTCTGTGGAGTTAGGGGCACTGGTCTCCCTTGGCAGAAGTCCTAGGGCCTCACTAGAGCTATTTGTGGGGAGGCAGAGCAATACCAGGCATCAAGGCAGTGTCTTGGTGTTTCACCAGCCACCTGGGCCCGTGCAAGTCCAGCAGGCACAAATGAATGGATGCTGGAGCAATGCTCTTCAAAGCAGAAAGAAGGAGGGCAAATAGAGACTATAAAGTAGGGAGGAAAACATCAAAGACAAGGGACAGAGAAAGGCAAAGGGAAAAGAATTGAGGAAGAGTGGAGAAGAGCTGACACACACAGAAACAAAGGAAACATGATATGAAAACTAACAAAAGAGACAAGGAAAACCTGCCTTACAGGTGCCTTTTCTTCCCTTTCACCTGCATGTGTCATTTTACTACCATTGCACATCAAGGTGAAGATTATAAAGTCAAAAAAATTGCAGAGGAACATGTCTGAGTTTTTGTTTAAAATCTACTCAGTAAGATCAACCAAAATCCTGATCAATAGCCATCATTTTATTTGGTCCAAGTGCAAAGGTCAGCCCAGGTCAGTCAAAGGACACAGCACAACACACTGCCAAAAGGAACATATTCATCCCAAGTGACTCATGCACAAGGTGGCTTTTACTTTTATTATTATTATTATTTTTCATACTCTTCATGGGATGAGACATTCTGTCTTGGGAACAGTTGGTGGCTGCTGATACATTGCTTAAAGCCATGTCCCACTACATCATCGTGCCAGCTCCAACCCAACCAGCTCAGCTCCCACCCCATGGATGCAATTTCAACCAGCATCAAAGTCATTTCCCTAGACACACTTTTTATGCCTGTGGAGATAAGCTGTGAATGGTCCTATTCATATTTCAGGAATGCCCAATGTTCATCCAAAATATGCAGTTTATCACACACCAAACCCATCCATGTGACTGCTGGGAGCAGTTGTTTGCAGGAGTTTGCCTGCTGGCATCCATGTGAACACAGCACGGCAGAGATGCCTCTGCTTAGGACACCCTGGCTAAGCTTTATGTCCACATAACTCTCTGATGACAGCTCTGTTCATGGAGCAAACTTCACAGGGATTGAAGGGTGAAAAAGGTGAGTGTAAGGACCAGCAGAACTCCACAGAACTGGGCTGCACCAGGTCCTGGAGAACTCGTGTGGAAGCCCAGCTGAGTCCCAGAAGTAAGGGGCCAAGGGAGTGTTTGTGGCCCCCAGGAGGGGCACAGGGACTTATTCTGCCAGAGCAGATACTGCTAGGGTCAGGACTTGGTGGCCACAGTGAGGGTGACTGTCAGCCTCCAGGGAGGAGTGGTGGTTTGGGTATCAAGAACAAGAGCAGAGATTGTATTTACAGCAAGCAAGCAAGCAAGCAAAAAAAACCCAGATGTGAAGAGAGGCAATAGAGACGTAAATGCTGTGCCCTGAAACAGATGCACGTGAAAAGTCTAAACCACCTGGTGGGAAGGGGCTGAGGTCCCAGTCCCACACAGGGGATACAGTGAGTGACTGTGCTCCTGAAGCCTTGCTCACAGGATGTGAAAAGAAAACATGGCACTACCAGAGGAGAGGCAACCTGTAACAGCCCGGAACAAAACCTCAGTGTTCGCAGCTCAGGGAGTAACTTGAAGTGTGACCACCCAAACTGAGGAGAACAAGACAGATCCAATGGAGGGACACAGAGGGTTTGTTGCCACTTGTTTTTTCCCCACAAAGAGGGTAGACATGTTTCCTCCCCATTACACACCTGGGGGCCAAGCTCCAAAGGACTGACCCCCTCATGTTCTCTGCACTCCACACCAGCTGTGTGTGCCCATGGGGCTCTGGGCCATCCCCAGCCACACCCCAACAGCCCCAACAGAAGTCTGGCACAGGCACCCAGCGTATGCAGCACCTAGAAGTTCTTGAAATGCAGTTCTTCTCCAGACCCTGCCCTGCTGGGATTGTCCTGATGGAAACAAACCTCCTGTTTGCAGCTTGAAATCCCTGATCAAAACAAGGTGAATTTGCTCTCTTGAGCAAAACTGTACCCCTCATGTGGCAGGTCCTCCTTCTTCTGTTGCCCCCCCAGCACCCACCCGTCTTAATTCAGGTTAAGGCTGGTGGGAAATGACAAATCCTTTCCACATAAATCTTAACACTGGCTCGAATTTGTTGAGAAACGGTGGTGATTTATGGGGGATTAGCAGATCAAAGTTGAGGAATGTAAAGAGGTTTAGGCTAACTAAGTGGAACGCTTAGAGCTGGGTCACGGAGAATTTGATGCAGGCTTAGGACTCTTAAATGGTGTGCAATAAAAAGTAGAAAAGGGAAGCACGCATTTCCAATGCTCCTCGTAGCATGTGAAGTTGTTTTCCTGCATTACAATTTGGAGAAAAAGTTTGGCAGCCTTCTGTGTATTGCAGGTTTCTGGTTCCTAAAGGCTAGCATGAACAAAGCACTAAAGCTAAAGCTGTGCTTCTTTGCTCTTTTTCTTTTCTTTTCTTTTCTTTTCTTTTCTTTTCTTTTCTTTTCTTTTCTTTTCTTTTTTCTTTTCTGTTTGGTGTATTTTTATTGCCTGCAATTATAATCTTCCAGCAAATGGGGGACTAGTATGGTAGAAAAGGTAATAAAATAAGAAGGCAGCCAGTGTCAATGAGATTTTAAAGGCAATGCAGTCAAAAAAGGGTTAATACCTTTTTTGTCTTTTCTGTGGGATAAGAACTTGAGCAAAAAACCAGAACAATAAGAAAAGTACCTTTTTTTTTTTTTAGTTAGGATGAGTAAAGTGAGCAACAACCACCTTGTGCCTTGCTTTGATTTTTTCTCCTTTGCTTTGTGGTTCTTGTGATTTTTACAGAGCACTGCATTGTAAGTAAGCACATGACACTTCCTGAAGCTTAGAGCTTAATTTCAAATCCCCAGACTCACAAACCAGAAGCTCCTTGCTGAGCTTGTCAACAGCTGCCCTCTGCTTTTGGCTCACTTCAAAACTTCCAGGCACATCACCAACCCTGTCCATCGCCTGCACATCTCGTCCTGCACGGATGCAAAGTCCTGGCCTACCCCTGCATGGGACAGGAGAGAACAAGTGGTGAATATCAGACAGGCAATCAAATGCTGAGGTTCAGCAGGCCAGGTGAATAATTACAAATAGGCCAGCTCGAGTAAAATTATTTGGAATGACGCAAGTTGGTGCAAAATAATATTCATGTCAGAAGCCCTGACAAAGCCAGTGGTCTCACTGCAATTACTCATGGGAATTACATTATGCAAAACAAGACCCTACTTATTGCAAAACATTTATATGTTTTGCTTCCCTATATTAAAATAATCTATTTATCCAACTAGGGATGAATATTTCTTATATGTTTTGCAATAAAACTTCAGAGCACTGCCAGACGGTTCTCTTCCTGAATTACCCTCCTTATTTTTTCGTAAAGCCAAAATTTCCTTTAATTTCACCAACTGCAAGACAAGAAGAAGAGCAATTAAGTTTAACCATATAAGCTTTTTAATGTGGTTTTAGGGGATTCTTTAATGTTCATATGTTAGCAGATAAGCCATGCATCCACCCATCCTCTTAATTACAGGCCTAGTACCTCCAGTCACTGTGTTTTTTAATTTAATTTGCTGCCCAGTTAGAATCTGAAGAAACCTTTGCCATAACATGCCTACCACCTGCAACTTCTGCCATCTTCACTATAAACTTCCAAAATGAGCAGTGCTTTACTGCTGTGAGACACTGTGAGAGGGTTTCTTTTACAGCACTTCATCCTTCATCCTAACCTAGAGGGCAAGAAATAGCATTTTTGTATTCTGAACTCCGTGCAGAGATAGATACACAGAGTTAAACAATTACCTTTCACCTCCACTAAATGCAATTGGTTCTTTCAACAGTGACCAGCAATTCTCACTCGACTTTGCTTCCAGGTGCACAACTCAAGGCAATTTCAGAGGACCTATTTCTCGAGACTGGGGTGGGAACAAAGAGCTCTGAACTTCTCAACCTGGACACCTTGCTCCCGATTCACTCATCTGAAAAAAGGGAGTAGACCCAAGACAGATACAGAAGAGCCAAGCAAAGAAACCCATCTTCCTGAAGGAAGCCCTTCCTGCCTACCCAGGCAGGGCAGCACTTCTCATTCCAGCCCTTTGTATCATTAATTGCTAATAATTCAGTCAAACTTTACTGGCTACAATATTTCAAGCCATCCTTCAGTGACAGAGCAATGTGTACTTGCGTAATAATCTTTAAATTATCGAGGGACTTTGACTGAGCAAGGCTTCCATAAGCGAATATTAGAAAAAGCTTGAGCTCATTGTAATGGGGTGAGACATTCACCAGCTAGATGTGAAGGTGAGTGGCTGCAGCACAGTCAGAATACTAAAAAAGAAACAGATCTAATTAACCTTTGGTTCTTGTGCTCATTTATTGGGTCACTGCTGGAAACATCAGGGATCACTTATCTGCCCCCAGAGAGGGCAAACACAACTTGTTAAAATGCATTTCACTTTGCAAAAAAAAAAAAAAATTATATTAACACAAGTCATTAAAAACTGATAGGGCTTGAATGCAGTGCCTTAAAGAAGCTGAGCTCTTATCTGTGATACCCCATACAGAAAACTGCATGTCCACCACACAACGGGAATTTCTGCCATTTGACACCAGTGTCAGTAGAACCATGGCAAAGATGAGAAACTGGCCTCTAGCTCCTGGGCTGCTGAAGACCAGTGCCATGCTGAAGCAGGTACTGAAAGCTTTTTTTTCCCCTCTGCATCATCAGCTCCCAGGGCACAAATGCAAAACTGGCTTAACACAAAATCCATCTGGGGAAATCCATATGTCTTAGTGCTTCAGACCCAGAGTCTGCACTGCCAGTGACACCTGTATAAACCTCAAAGCAGGCGTCACTGAAGCTTGTGCTTGGCCTGTTGGGACAAGGAGCTGTGCAGGAAGGATTAAGCACAGAACTGGATCAGGCAAGCAGTAATGTAAACCTCAGTTTGGCCGTGGAATGCATGGGGTGGGAAGTGCTGCAAGCAGTATATGTCTTTGTAACAAACCACAGCCAGTGTCACTGCCGGAACATGCAGAAGGGCTTGGAGGAGGGACGCTCCTACCCTTGGGGTGCCATGCTCCAACCAGAAATCACCTTGCTCCTGGGATCTGGGCTGAGGGAGAAGTAAGTAAGAAGTTTGGGCATCGCCCTCAGGGCACAGCAGCCCAGACTGAGTAAAAGAGGTGCTTTGCGTTAGGAAAGGCGAATCCTAATGATCCAGTGAATACAGGGAGAGCAGTCCCAGCCCAAGACCTGCTGATAACATTGGCAAATTATATCACCTTGCAGGATGTGTTTTGCCCAAAAAGCTCATTTGAACAAGTGGAATGAGAGCAGAGCCAGCAGAAGCCAAGGTACCCTGTCAAATGGGTTAAGTTTCCATGTGCCAGAAAAGCCATTTCAGGCTTTCTCTACAATTGAGCATGTCAGGTTGTGGTATTTTCTCTTCTCATCCAGGCTGTGAAAGGCACAGTGTTAATACACCCCTACAGTGAAAATTTTGAAGCACATCTAAGCCAAAAGCCATCCTTCATGGGTATTCAGAAGCTCAACATCTATGGACAACTTATGCAAGGTCCCACAGGGAATATGTGGCGAGACATAGATGAGGACTTTGACCAGTACCAGCCAAGCCCCAGTTTTGTAATGACCAGCCCTACATGCTGACTCTCAGCTAACAGATACACTGTTTCAAGTCTTAATTAATCAATATCTGTTAAGACCCTTAGGTGGAAGTTTCTCCAGATGTAGATAGCCCCAAATCAATCCCTCCCTTATCAGGGCAAGGACTATGGTAAGATGAGTATGTTTCCCTGCATTTAATCACTAGATGCTCAGCTCTGACTTGGGATCAGGGTCCCATGGCAGTATAAACACAGAAGAGTAATGATTACCAGGAGAGGGGTTCTTGAAAGACTCCATCTCTCACAGCAGAGATTTTTGACAGTCAGTGACTCAATGTTCTCTCTTTCATAACCATAATGACTCACAGCCCCAGGATGGAGAATGAGTGCAATACAGCGAGTGCTATTGTTCCAGAGCCCATCAAAATAAGCAAGGTCATTTTCAGTGTTTGAAAGAAAATGAAAAGCTGCTGGATTAATGTGTGGTGGGGAAAAAATGCACAGAAAAAAGTAAGAAGAGGGATGAGTAAATCTTCAGATAACAAAGTGCGCAAGGAGTTGCAAACTCAAATTTTATAACCACAAGCAAGAGAGATCAGAAACTTGACTTTAATACCATTTGCTCTGCTATAAATCAAGATGAACCCCATGTGGATTTACAATGGGGTAAGTCTGGCATATAACAAGTATCAGGCTTTGAGTGCCAAGTGCATCTGGGTACCTTCTGCATTGCCTAACATGTGAGGATGAGAGAGACTGTGCCTTACCACTGTGCTGCTGTACAGCTTAGAGACACATCTTAGGATAAGTAAATTATCTCTGAACATATAGGAAGGATGACTTAGACACAGGAGGTAGCTAGAAGATGTAACAATCCCTGGGTTATGTCCCAAATGATATGCAGCTCCTCAAATCAGATATCAGGGCTAGGGGTTGAGATGGCTGATGAAATGCAGTTTTGGATCAGTAAGGCAGAGCTTACATAGCTGGAGCGCTGTGCTGATTTCTGAACAAGGTGGACTGTGATTTTTTACGTGTTCCAAAAATGGAAACTTGCTTGGCTAAGGGGTCTTGTTTCTCAGAATTGTTGAGTATCTGCCAGAGGGTCACTGGGCACTCAGTACACCTGAAAATCAGACCATTCAAATGATGCCAGCAGGGAGAAGGGCCTCTGTAGTGAAACTTGATTCTGTGATGTTGTCTATGCACAAGATTTCTGAAGATAGCTCCCACAAAAGATGAGTTTTATGCATGGATGTTACATACAAGTGAGTCTCATCCCTCTCTTTCAGAGTTCCTGCACGCCATTTGGTTTCTGTCTTTCACATGGTAAGTCCCAGCAGAAGGGACAAACGATCCATCTCATCTGATTGACAACTGGACATTTCTATCCTTCCTAAGAGGACACATGATACTCTTCCCCTATCAGAGAAGCATTTCGGCCAGAAGCATGCCCAGATCAGTTTCCTAGGTCACAGGAAAGCTGTTCCCTCATGTTGGTGTCGTGTGGCCTGATCCTGGCTGCCCCTGCTCAGGCAAAATGCCATTGGTGGATACTCCACAGTGCTGGGGCTCCTCGGGGGAAAGGGTCTGCTTTGGAGCGAGGTGACAAGTGCTGAGGAGTGAATGCTGGGTATGCCTTTCCAGCCTGGCTGGAAAAGCAAGCACAGCCCAGCATACCCCAGAGGAATCTGTTATTCTGTGGGAGGCAGCTCCCAGCCACTGGAGAAGGCTTGTTTGGCCTCCTGCTTGCAGAGGGAGCACTCTGATATCTCAGAGAGAAGACCACAAAAAGTTGTGAAATGTAGCCTGTATGATCATTGATGTGTGATGCCTTTTAGGGTCCCCTGGTGCTGCATGTAGAACCACAAGCCTTGTGCACCACCCTTGGGAAGAGGAAATAGCACCTACACACTTTAAGCCTGAAGAAGAATAAGGGGCAAGTTTGACATTTGACTCTTAGTGGTAGGCACTACCTAGGCAAATATTTGTAAAAGATAGCTCTGGCTCTTTGAAAAAGGAAGGGAAGCGGAGGGGCAGGGACTTGCCCAAGGTCAGCCAGGCACTCTGCAGCAGATTCAGAGACCTTTGGGTCCCAATCCAACCCCCACACTCCAGACAGGGCCACATTTTACCAAGAAACAACAGCTTCATGCCTTGCTTTGCCTGTCTTATGTTTTCTTCCTCTTCTGCGCTTGGACCTTGCTTTGAAATCCTGGATGGTCGCCCAGTTTCTCAAATCATGTTTCTGTTGTCGTGAGCAGTGCTTCTGGGTGCAGTTGCTTGGATCACTGAGTCCAAAGAATCTGAGATCTGGGAATAATGTCACTCTTCAAAACATTTAATCAGGAAGTCATTCCTCTCACCTTTAGAAAATGCCATAAAGCTCATACAGTTCTTTGCTACTAATTCACAGACCACCAAGGACTGGCATACAAATAAGTATTTAATGGAAACCAGAAGTTGCTTGTCCATAACATATGGTGTAGGTCACTGGAATTTCCAAGACATGGTGTTCTACCTCAGTATAAGGAGGGGCACACATTGATACCTGATATATTGTTGACTTAAGTTTCCCATACACCAGAAGAGAGAATTAAGCTAACTAGGATTTGGACGAAGAAGAAAGTAAGCCATACTTTTTCCCATGGGTAAGTTCTGGTCACAGGTCTAATATGACTTAAGACAGTGTTTGCTGACAGTCAATGGCAATTGTCATTGTCTTCTTTGGTCTCTGGGCAGGCACACAGTCTGGAAGGACCAAAATGGCCCCAGCCTGATACAGACATTTCAAGACCCCACCAGGGAGGTTTTACTTTTGGTTTTCAATGTTTTCTTAGAGGGAACCAGGTGCTACAGTAACAGTACAGAAACCTCATAAAATCCCACATCAAGCCTTGCTTATCTAAATATGAAAAGCAGCTCCTGCTATGTGATACTTTCTGATCTACATTTTACCTGAAGCCTGCAGATAATTTGCAATGATGTGCTCAGTCTGCACACCAGCCACCCACGCTCACCTGCCCACTCCCTTGCACACAGGAGCAATGATCAGCAGAGGGAGAGAGGAAGGAGAGCTCCATTCTGCAGGGACAAGCTCCCAGAGACTGGTCTTTTACTACTGAAATAATTCCTGCTTAGCACAAGCCTCCTTGTCCCAGATTTTCCTTAGAGTCCTCTTTTATTCCAGATCTGAGGGAACAGAACATCAGTCATGTTGAATCAGCTGATGCACCCACCTTGCTTTTATAGAGCTTCATGTCATCCTTGGGGTTTTACTGTACCCCTGGTGTGTTCACTTTGTCTCCTGCTTAGCCTGGGAGATTCCTTGAGGCACAGAGCATGTCTGGCTGCTTGCTGGGCTCCTTCTCTACTTACCAGCAAGGGAGGGCTGTGAGAAGTTGTCTGCATGCCACATTTCTGTGGTCCAGAGCCGGGCATTATCCACTCTGCCAAACACAACAGTTGAGACAAACAGCAGGGACAAGTGCATTTCTTCTCAAAACGTGGGTCAGATTTTTCCTCTTCATATTTAGAGCTTTAAGCTGCGGACATCTGTGCCTTTTCTCACTGTATTTCACTTGAATCAATAAACAACCAATACAATTAATGTTTCCAGGGTGAAAATTCAACACAGGGAAGGGTTTGGGTTTTTTGAAGCAAGGAGGTTCAGTGCTGGGACAGAAAGTTCTTGGGGAGCTAGAAAGTTTTGCAGCCCTTCCCAAAGGGTGTAAGCCTCTGAATTAGTTTGGAAAGGTTCATTAGTGAGTAATGTGCTGGCTTTATCCAGGTCTGCCAACAGCTAACAGACGCCACCAGGAAAGCAGGATGGATGTTCAGCTAGTGGCCCAGTAGGGCCATCAGCTGCCTGGAATGAACCCTAAAGGCACCACTGATACACCATGTGGGTGGTCCAATACAACCATAAGAGTAAATAATGAGACCATTATACAAAGCAATTAGGATCCATTCAAACAAAATATGCTTTAATAGAACTTGATTTGTATTTGCAAGTATTCAGAGCAAAGCTCAGATTATTCAAAGCATTTAGGACCAAAACAGATGAGCATCTCTCCAAAGCATGTAGCAAGAGGGGTTAAACGACCTTTGGATATTTAAACAAGAGAATGGTGATTACAACAAGGAAGGTGATTTTACCTCTTCATACGGATTTGATGAGATATGTACCATAAAACTCTATTCGAGTTAAATGTCAGCATTTTTAAAGGGCTTTTGAAAAAAATTGTAGAGGTGGCAAAAAATACTAACACAAACAATGTGAGGGTAAGGAGAAATTCCTGCAAGGAGAATTATGTGAGTCTTGTGCTGCACAATTTATCAAGAAGAAAACTGAGAGGTAGCTTAGACTGATAAGGACCCTTGGCAAGAAAAATGGGGGGTCTCAGCTGGCTATTGTGCTCAGCAGGACATGAAAAAACATGAAAAACTGGAAACCTCTGCTCAGAAGGATGAAAAGGGATTCAAAATGCTCAAGGTGTGCTTTATCCATATGTAAGTAACTGGTCTCAAAACTGAGGTCATGAGGTGATTGATCAGTGGCTTGGGACATTCGACAGACCAGACTATTTGAAAAAATGCTAGACAGGGTTTAAGCCCAATTAGCTGACCTTCACCTCAGAACCCGACATCAGGGATTGCTCCACGCAGCGACAGGTGCTGCTGCAGTCTGCAGAAAGGGAGGAGAAGGTGCAGAGCAGGGTCAGATTGACCCTCAGAAGAGCAGCCTGACATCTGAGACCTACAGCGTCAGTTCTCCCAGTCTTGCAAATGCAAACAGAAAAACCTGGGCCCTCATTAGCAATTAGCTTTTTATTTTTTGTTTAATCCTTGAAAAAAATAATATATGTATTTTATATCAAGTAGGTAAAGGTGTTGCTTACCTGGCAAGGGGGTGCATTACTCATGCTGTGGTGGAAAGAGAACCTCAGTAGCAAGGGCAAAAGGAGGATTTTTCTTCTGCCCGCAATGGGCAGCACAGGCATCTGTGACTTCTCTTCCAGTAGCCCTGTGCTGCTCTCCTGGATCACTTCTAGCATAGCCTTACATTGACAAACCTCTCAAGCAATTGCTGGACAAAAATCAGATAACGAATGTAGATGGGGCTGTTGGTGTGACATGAGTGGTACAACAGGATTTTGGGGATCCTTCAGTGGAGAAAAACTAGATACCTAAGCTGATTCTGAGCTGGAATGTCCTTCCAGCACTGTCCTTGGCCCAGCTGCCTCTGTATTATCCACTATTTATGGCAAACACACATGTGCCACTCTGTCTGAAGCAGAGATAAAGACCACTGTCTGCGGAAAGGAGTAAGAGTAAGAGCTGCCTGCATGGTGCCTTCTTTTCCAGAGGGATCTGGGGCTTTGGAGGAGCCCAAGGTGAAGGGCCTCTTGTTCAGGACAGTGCACCAGCATGAGGCAATGAGCCAGTCAGTGTAATCCATATGTTTTCATGTCTGAATGGCTCCTGTCCTTGACCCAGGAGTCCTTCATCTTGGTTTGCAGCTGTACCACAGAACTTGGGCTGACCAGTCCAAAGAGGATGGACAAGATGGTAATGCTCTTCAGGTGCCAACATGTCTCTACCACATTAACCTTCTAGGCTTGGGATATCCCTTTGACCAGTTAGACAATTGGTATAAACAAACTACTGTCTCAGAAGGTTTAGAAATAAACTCTTCTCACAGTCAATTCTTCCTAAGAGGATTTCTTAACACATTCTTCTGAAGCAGCTTAAGTTGGTCTTTCACTGTTGTTCTCTCATCTGTGCCAAAATGCCAAAGTGTGAGACACAAAGTGTTCATACAAATGGCAAGCAAGACTACCCAAAATGGGTGATGCTAATTTCTCACCTTTAAACTGCCATGTCAGAGACTGCTGCCTCTTGACTGCTGTCACCTCACTGCTGTCCTGAGGGTTTAGGAGAGGACCTAGTGGAGGACTCAAGAGTACCACAATCACCTGAATCAGTAGGATGAGGCACCCATCCAGACACCCTCAGATCAAAGAGGATCCAGCAAAGACCCCACATTTACTGTGCTTCCCCCCCAGGGCTGCTGGACCACTCTGTTTATCTGGCAGGGTGGAAGAATGCACCAACCTCAAATCTTATTCCAAACATTTCACCACTGAAATAGTCTTAAAAGCAAATAGTAACAGCTAAGGACCAAGCACCAGATCCTCTGTGATGATTTAGCTGAAGGAATACCAGACATGTAACAGGATCTCTAAATGCAGTCTGCGAAAACATTGGCACTCTATGCTCAGATCCTCAGTTCCTGTTCTCAGGTTGCCACAATATAATACACTCCTTCTTTTTTTTCAGTAGTGCAGAGATAAACCCTGTTTGTAAGGGTTGTTATTCCCATTTAGCTTTGCACAATGGCAATGAAGCCAAGGGGGAGTGCATAGGCCTGAAGCAGTCTTAATTCCTTGAGCCAAACCTGAACTCCATAAAATCAAACTTGGACCGGCAGTGTTTATATAGCACAGCATGTGGTCCTTCTGCTCTGGTGTGTGAGGTAAGCATCAATACTTCTCAGCTCTGTGGAGAGGAAATAGGAAATACTTTAACTGTATGCATCCTTACTTTCATTTCCTTTATTTTTTGGATTATTAGGTGTAGCCACAAAGTTTTACATTTGTTGCAGCCTGCTACTTCTAGCAGAGACCTAGGCTTTCAGTGTTCTCCAAAAATTTCTTGAAGTATTTTGTTTTTCTAATGGGTTTCTCTTCCTGCAGGTGAAATTTAAGCACATCTCTTCAATGGCTTCACAGGGTCTCAGAACTGCATCTTACTCTCTGTCTGTGCCTCATTCCACCCCACAACTATAAGGCTAGAGCAAGTATCCCGAGGTCAACACAGTTAATTACCTTCGGTGGAACTGGGATCAATATCTGTCCTTCATATTCACTTTCCACTTTCTGTTGAAAAGTTCTTTATGGACTGCCAGGGTCTCTTCACTGGTGGGCTGGCTTTAAAATGTTTTTCTTCCTGGTAGTAAACTGCCTTTCCCACTGTTTCCTCTGGTAGTATCTAGATTTTGTAGGCCACCTTCCTAGGTGGTCTAATTTAGGCCAGATGCGTACACTTGTTAACAAATCCGTGATGATGTATAAAAGCCCTACATTTAGAAACACCTAACAGGGTATTTGAATGGTAAAAATTAAAAAGGAAAAAAAAAAAGAAAAGTAAAATAAAGCTCTATTCCATAAGTCTATGCAATGCCAGTCAAGTAACTCGGGAAAAGGTGGCTTTTCCTGACTGGTGAAACCAGCATCAGGTTTTAGGTGCAAAAAGCTAGTGGGAAGTAATCATGATAGTAAATTGCCCCAAACACAGACCCCCAGATGAATGCTATACAAGCTCAGAGGCGCTTTGAGATCCAGGCTCAACAAATCACTCCAGATTCGGTTGTCATTTTCATTGAGATAACACCTTAGGAAACCTAGGGAAACAGAGCAATGCATTTTTTCAATCCCATTTGAAGCATTCCAGCTGTAATCCTAAAACTCATTTTCAGAGAAGCAAAAGCTGACCTCAAGAAAATACTTACTGCAATTGCTGAAAATGCTGGGTAGTCTTCCTGAGTCTGCATCCCCTGGGATGATGGACTAAATCCAGCCTCAACCTTAATAAGGAAAGAGTTTGTGAATGCTGACTAGCAAGCTCAGCTTTGCATACCTGTTGAGGCTAGCTGTCTAAAGAGACTGTTCCTCATGGTGGCACAGGAGGTGAGGTGCACACCTGTTCAAGAAATGCACAAAATTCATTAAGTAGCAAATACTTCCCAAGCTCTTATCACCTAAGCCCCCAATACACACACTTGGAAGGTGAAGGCTGACATTCTATGATACCAGAACTGAGACATTTCCCTAAACTGTCTTAAAATCTTGGAAAATTTGAGTTGCCCTTCATAACATGAACTTTATTGTGAATATACTTGAAAGAAGCCAGAAGGGCAGAACACAGGGTCTCAGCCCACTTTAACATTTAATGTTTTTTCCTTAAAGGACATAGAGACAGAAACCCAAAATCTAGGTAGGGATATCACAGAGTTTGCAATAGTTGAAATTCCTGAAAACTTTTCCAATTAATTATTTCCTTCTAAAGTCAGGAAATAAATCAACTGCCTTAGAATCAGCCTTCTTACCTTACCCCACCTCAAAGAGGGTAGTCTAAACTTTTATCTGGAAAAAGCAAGTAGCTGGTTTACAAGCAGACTACTTTTTCTTGCCACTGCTCTATCAGTACTTGTGGAGAGTTAGAGACAAAACCAGAATACAACCATGTACTTAATTAAGGTTTCTCAGCTAAACAAGACAAAAGGATGAAAATATCACCTGGCTGGCTACTCAGCAGGGAGTCTCTGAGCTAATCTCCATGAGCTCTCAGCATATGCTTTTTCCTTGAAGTGGTCTTGAGCTGCCGCAGATTGGAGTAGCACTATCTTAATTTACCCCAGATGGAGATCTTCATTTCCACTCCCCACTCCTTTCCTCTCTTCTCTGCACCACAAATTTTAACTTAGTCCAGACTCTGAGAGCCTCTGGCACCATTCCTATAAGCCTGCAAAATTTACAATATTCAGAAGCTGCAGTAAACAGAAGCTGAAGATAGCGATGTTCACTGCTGATCCGGCAAGGATTCGCAAAATAGCAGGAGCCTTATGACAAAACCATGTGAGCACAAGCAGATGACTGTAACAGCACTGCCTTCTGATACTTTCTATGATCTGTTAAATACCCAGCTGCCCAGAGGACTTGCAGAACCAAAAATACATTTTCAGGATTTTAAACCAAACTATGAATTTTATACATGTCATAATCAATTGCACTAGTCATATATATACCTTTGATTTTTCCCTTTGTCCTTCCAGGTCCTAGTAATTTACTGTACATATGGTACATTACTGTTATTTTAACCAACGCTCTCTGTCAAATTCAGCCTGATATCCTTCCCTCAACTCAAGTGATTTTGCTATCTGTCACCTGAAAGAGTGCAGGGAGTTATTATACTAATGTGAATATTTTGTAATCTTTCAGTCCCACATCTTCCATAACCCTGAAATTATTCAAACTACATGACTAAAGTGCTACTCTGCCTCATGTCCTAAAGACTGAGAGTACACCTGAAGTCCAGCCGCCTTTGTGATGGTCCTTTTCACACCTTTTAGCACAGAGCTGTAAATTTAAGCAGAGCTGTGTACTTACACTGATTTAATAGTGATAACACTTCATGCCTTTACAATGCTCTGCACTTCCAAAGGACTGCTTTAGCAATAATTAACTCAGTGTAGCATCAGAGTACAGCAGGTGGGTCAGATTTGCTGTGATCACCTGACAGAAGGGGAAAGTGCAGCACTGGGGCTGAGTGAGCTGTAGCAGTGCCCCCTCATCCAGCTCCCATAGGCAGGGCATGGGCCCAGTGAGGTGCTGAGATAAGCCGTGTTCCAGAAGCATTCCCTGAGAAGCAAGAAGAGCAAGTAGCCCCAGCAAAATCCTGTAAGGACACAGCTCTCCATTGCCACCCAGTTCAACTTGCACATGACAAGGTGCTGAGCCTCCGCTGTCTTCTATGTGTCCTTCCTCGAGAAGACAAGGAAGGAGACTGTCCTCATTGAAAAGGAAAAGAAAAGGCACTGGATAGAGAAGGGATTCCATCTGTCAGGATTCTGGTACATAAAATATGGTGACATGATATAACTTGCTAACTTTTATTGATGGAATCACAGGTTGAGTTGATAAAGGCTGTAATGCTTATCTAAGAGATTCCCAGGAAACATCAGAATGGCTTTTTTCAAGGCACTTTGACTCACAGGCTCAAACAATGGGAAAAACACAACAGCACCTGGTTGGACAAGGGTTAAATGCTAGGAATGAAAAATTTCAAATCCAAGGGTAACCAGGGAAACATCCTCAGACAAGATCCCATGAGACTTTCCTTGATTATCTGTTATTTAGCATTTTTGACTATGACATGGAAAAAAGAGTTATTTAATAAAGTTGATGGCATAAATATATGCACAATAGCAGCTAATGAGGACAGTACATCACTGACAGAGTAAATATCTAACAACAAAGACTATTGGTTTTATATAAAAACAGGGTATGCTAAGGAAAACAATGATTAAGGCCACGCGTGGGTAAATAAAAACTTGCAGCCAAAAGCAAATGAAGCCAAAGTGACTGAACAAACACAAAAATGCTGACTGCCTCACACAGGTATTGAAACAACAAAGTGTTGGCTACTCTCATGGGCAAACCTATAACATGATCCGATCTCTATAAACTGGTATTTGGCACACCTAGAGTAGGTAGAAAGATTTAATAGTGAAAGGGTTAATCAACAGATTAGGTCACTAATTGCTATGGAGAATTCTTTATCAAAGGAAAATTTAAACTCAGGGCTCATGTTTTTCTACAGAAGTCATGCCTTAGTTCTGGTTGTTTCATGGAAGCCACAGATTTAAAGGTTCTGGCTTCAGTGAGTGACCAGAACTTGTAATATGCCCTGTGTTATGCAAGAGATCAGACATTGAATATAATTTCTAAACTTTGCAGAATCTTAATTGAGAAAACCAGCAGATGAGTGTTCTCCAGTTGTATGAGTAGTGGGTTTGTAACTGTATCCTGAATTGCACGTAACTCCCCAGGTAAGACCTGGCTGATAAAGCAATAAATCTTCCTTCTCAAAGCCCTTAAAAGCATGCAAAGGTTAGAAATTCAGGGGATCCTGTGAACTAATGTGAGGTCTTTAGAGTAAAGATCCATTTTAAAAGTGGAATAAATCTCTTATTTTTCCATCTAAAAGTAAGAAGTGAGAGAAGTTGCGGATTGAGACAGCTCTACGAGGCTGTCTGCCACCTAAGGTGCACATGTGAGCTGTGTGTCAAAGTTCCTCCCTACCCACTGAGATCTAGAGATTTGATTCACATGGTGCAGGTATTTGGTACGTCCCAGGGTGTCCTGCCTATCCTCCATCTTCTTCTCCAGAAGATCTCAGGTCAAGCTCCAATCTACCCTGTATGAGTGTTTTGATACTGCGAATCGTCTCATACAGAGCTACATGTCACAAGTATGGAGTCAAGTCTTACCCCAGCCAATGGAGAGTAGAGACTGATTAATGTTTCTTATAAGTAGCTATCTGTATGTGCCCAACTTAATCTCTCTCTAGGCTCCATTGATTACAGGGATTAGGTCTTCCCTGATTACAGAGTTTGGATGCCCAGCTCGTGTAGTCAATATCTAAAAGCGGGTGTCTGAATCAGCAGGTGCACCCACCCTTGAGGCTGAGTTTCACTGCCCATCATAAATATCTTGTGCCGTGGGATGTGTCCCTGGCTGTCCTGCCTGCCTTCCAGCCATCACCCATTGGGGCACTCATATCCACCAGCATCATGCAGGGGTCTCACATGCCCTCAAGAGTCTCAAATGGCACAAAATGCTGGTTTCAGGTAACCTAATGGAGTCTTAGTACTCAATGTAAAGTAGCTGTCTAGGTCTTCTGGTCCACTGATGAAGAACAAGAAGTAAAATCAGAAGGTGATCAGTCCCATCTGCTTCAGGCATCCTTTTTTGGCATTACTTGTCTTACAGTACACCATTCTCACAATATGCTATTGTTTTAATCTAATCTTGAACAGGACATGCAAAAACTTTTGTACAACTGCATTTTCCTCAATTCCCATCCATTTCTTCTTGTCCAAGAACCTGCCTCACATAGACAGAACAATTTCGTATATTCCAACAATCAGCCAAATCAGACAAATAGGAGTCGACATTTGAAACTTTCTTCCTTTTCCTTTTCAGCTGGTGGGAATAACTTGCTGAGCACACAAAAACGGATCCAAGCATCTTATAAAGGAGGTATGAAGAAAGGAAACCATTCAACAAAAGGCAAGCATTTAGGGAAATATCCATTTCTGTGATTAGAACACAGCCTCATCTTAAAAGCAACAAGATACAAGAAATAATCCTTCAGCAAAACAAAATGGAGAAGGAACCCTGTAGTAGATTCCTTCATCTCATGATGGGCCTTCATGCAGAGACTTCACAGTGCTCCAGATACCTCCGAGTCATGCCCAGCGTGCCGTAGGCAGAGGGTAGGGTGCAGGCATGGCAATGCCAAGCTGGCCCAGGAGCCATCCAGTCCATTAGCACAGCTAGTCATCATCCACATCATCCGGACCCCCATCCAGGGCTGGGCTGGGTGTGCTGAGCCAGCACACTGCTGAAGCCTTCACTAGCTCACTTCGGAGCACAGACATGCCCTATCCATTCAGTCCTGGGCCCAGCACACGGAAATAACGCTGACAGCAGTTCCATGGCCCTCAGCCAAGAGTTATATCATTCCATTCTTTTTAATAGGAAATGTATGTCTTTCTTCATTTATTTGCTGGCATCCAAGATTTTAGAGCTCCTCACTTTGACTGCAAGCTTCCTCTTCAACTTTAAAAATCAGACATTCTCTTAAAAGGTAATGGTTGATAATAATGCAAAATCACTTGTCTCCAGAACAAAAAGCTTTAATGCTTCAAGACAGCAGATACTCAGGAATAACCAGCAGACACTCAGGAATAACCAGCAGACTGAACTCTGTCTGCCAAGCACCCACTGGTGTCAGTGGGGAGGAGGGATGAAGAAAGCTGGGTCTACAGCCCTAAACCTAGGCATGGGCTCCATGTAAACAGCATGTCCATCTGTAAACAGCAATTCTCCTGTCCTCTGTTACCTCTTGAGCTAATGACAAGCTGAATCTGTTTTGACTTCAAACATTTCTAAAGATCTTAGACGCTAGCAGCCTCCTTCTGGAAATGACAACTTTTGCACTACAGTGTCCATGTCTAAGCACTTGAAACTCAGGCATGTATTTATGGAATAGAAGGAGAGAAATAAAATTTCCCTCCTGCCCTGTTGCTTGGGACTAGTTTTTCGTGATTAGCAAAACAAGGTCTTGACGAACTACAATATGCAGCTATTGGGACTCTGATAATCTGTATGCTGAAAGTTGCACACAAAGCTATATAAATACAGAACGGGAAAAAACAGTGATCTCAGCAAGGCAACTGCCAGTAGGTGAACTAATGAAGCAGACACAATATTAACATCACTTCCGCAGTCCCGTCTGAGTGCTGGTAGAAATAGGAAAGGCCATTATCACATTGACATCATCTTAGTGCTTGTAAGCATGTTTCTAATGAAAAATAAGCCAGAAGCATCTTGCAAGCTTAATGGATCTTTGTTCAGGAGTCTTTTTGGTGTTTAAGTGAACTGCTTTCTAAATTATGGGGGTCAAAAGTGGGTAATTCTGGGAATACGGCTCTGAGGAGCCTTTCAAAACTGTGCTCAGACACTGCTTGAAATCCACTCCACCTGCAGCATAAGGCACAGCATAAAGATTTTACTGCACAAATGCTTGATGCTGTGTATCATGCATGGCAGAGCAGTGCTTGGATCCAAGGTCTCAATAAATCTGTGGAAACTCTTGGTTAAGACAATAACCAAGACCACTCCTATGAGGAGCAGCTGAGGTAACTGGGGGTGTTTAGCCTGGAGAAAAGGAGGCTCAGGGGGACCTTATTTCTCTCTGCAACTGCCTGAATGGAGGTGTGGGTCAGTCTCTTCTCCCAGGTAACAAGTGACAGGACAAGAGGAAATGGCCTCAAGTTCTGCCAGGGGAGGCTTAGATTGGATATCAGGAAAAACTTCTTCACTGAAAGGACAGTCAGACATCAAAATAGGCTGCTCAGGTAAGTAGGGGAATTGCCATGCCTGGAAGTATTCAAAAGGATTTGGGGACACGGCTTAGTGGTGAACATGGTGGTGCTGGATTAACGGTTGGACTTGATGAACTTAGTGGTATTTTCCAACATTATTGATTCTATGATAAACTAATTGTGGAAGAAAACCTTTAAAAGGGGCCAAACCACTTTATGTCACTCAACTCTTAACACACATTTTGTGCATCTTCCTTCAAAAAGAAAATCTCTAGTGCAGTTGGAGAAGGTAATATTAACATAAAATATTCCTTACAAGCCCTTTTTTAAAAGTTAAATCTTTCTTTCTGTAAGGTCAACTTCCCAGGACTAAAACTGAGGAAAACATCCAATTAATGAATTTTCAACATCTCTAGTAATCATGTAAATTACATTTTTTGGAGCTAAAAACATCATGACTTTAAGGTCTGCTTTAAGGTGTCTCAATTTGACAGTTAAAGATGATGTCAGTGGTCCTTGAAGAAGGCTGAGAATTTACCTTTTCCTATCATATAAAATTCCCTTTTACTGTCCTGTATGGTCAAACAAAAATTGGACCTCAACATCATTTTTGGTCCAGGATTCAATATTGCCTAGTCTGCTTTTCTATGTGTAATTGTATGGGGTGAGTGGGAGAGGAATTTCCCAATGTGGGGGAAGGAGTGAAGCACTTTTGTGTCAAGTTGATCTTACTTCAATGACTGTCTCCTGCTGACAGCCCCATGGGAGGTTTGGAAGTGAGAGAAACATGCTTAGGAGATGAAATAGTGTGGCTGAGCACAGCAAAGGTGATCAAAGCTGCACAATCAATTTATCAGGATCACTGCCACTGATTTTGTGTGTGTGTACGTGTGTATTATTTATATCCATGCATGGTGTAATACATGTACATTGATGGTTAATAGGATCACTGCCATGTAACCAAATATTTCATAATTTTTTATGGTCTGCTCAGCCTTGGATTGGCGGATACATTGAAACGTACCAGTAAGTGCTGTCTAATAGATTGCAGACCTCTGTGAGAAACCACTATCAGTGTTTCAGCAGCGCATGGTACATGTGTCAGAGAAGTGCACTGTCAGCAGGATAGCGTCTGGGCACCTATCCACATTTTCCTTAGTTTTAAAAGAGCCAGAAACCTTTTAGAGGCCTTGATCAAAATAGGATGAATAAAAACTAGGTTAGGCATTGTAGTTCTCGGTGCAGCTTCTTTCATTGTGCATAAAATGGTCTGTATGTCTATTTGTGGGCACGGAGACTGAGTCTGAGCACTTCTTGAGCACTTAGTGGGAATTCATCCCCACAGTCTCCTACCCTGCTGCCAAGAGCAAACTGTACCTTCTGTGACAAGTTTCAAGGAAAGGGTCTGCGAAGCTAAAAAACAAAACGAGTGGAAAATAAAATACACCTCCAAAACACAAAACTCTTCCCACATACACAGATTGCTTTTCACTTTTGGTTCCTGCTCTCTTCCCTCTCCTGCAGCCTTGTTGTGCAAAGGTATGGGCAGAATCTGCCTGCTGCTACATTTTGAGTGCACTTAGAGCCAACTTGCTTACATGAGATATAAAAAGCACTAGGTGCAAGAGAAGAACAGGCAGGAAGTAGAACAAGAAGGAGGCTGAGGAGATACAAAGTAAGGTTAGATGTGCCCTAGATGCCATTGGGTGCTCCTTCCCAGAACTGGGAATATGGTCAGTCAACAGCTGCCAAAACCATGTTATCAGCATTACTGAGGGACAAGATATTTTGGGGGAAGGGGGGAGGAGAGACAGAAAATGGACCATGAAACAATCCTTTTAGGTCTGAAGGTCTTCATAAAAAATGGAAATTCTGTCACTGGTTTCTCTGACCTTCGGATTGGGACTTCCATCCCTTGAGAAACACCAGCAGTGTCAAGATTGAAAAAAAGGCTGTAAGATTTCTCATTAACCTCAACTGGATAGATTGCTGTACCAGACTGGACCTCCCAGCTCTACCAGGACTAGTTAAGCTTCTCAAATTGGCCCATATATTCATCCAAGATTTGCCCAAGTGGTAATGACTCAGAGATCACCAGAGACCAGAAAGACTGATCAGCATTCAAAATCTTGCATCCTGTCTTTCTGGGCATAGAAACTGGTTCCAGCTACCCTTGGTGAGTTAGGAAGTATCAGACCTTTAATCTCTTGCTTCTTGGTCTCCTATCTTGCATCTGGGATCTATCTTGTGTTTATTCTCACAGGGTCAGCAGCTTTGCCTGTATTCCAGCCAGGGAAGGAGGCACAACCATCCCATCCTGCTACGGTAACTTGGTCTCTGACCTGCTGCTGAGCCTGTCAAATGTTTAGTGACCAATCCTCTGGTGAAAATCCAAACAATAGACCTGACTGCTTCCTCCACTGTGCTCCCTTGCTGCTTCTGTGAATTCCCTCCTGCCCTGTGACACATGCCAGGCATGGACTGGATGTGTGACCTCTCTGGTGTCTCAGCAGGGACAAGCAGGGAACATGTCATCTTGCAGGGCACCACATGCAGTGATCCTTGCTCAAAGGCATCCTCCGCATCCCGGCATTGTGGCCTTCCCTCAGTGCTTGGTTTGGAGGAGCAATCCACACAGGGACTAGTGACAGGGTCCATGTGGACCAGGCAGAACACTTTGTATCCCCTTCAACAGCTTTCTGAGGTGTACAGACTCCTCGGTGGCTGCAGGGAAGAACACAAGCAAAGGGAAAGATCTGCAAATGGCTTGAAGTGATGTATTGCAGCCAAAACTTAAGAGATTCCTAGATTTTTTAGGAGGCAGACCATGCTCAAAGAACACATGGGATGAGGTGTTCCTTGCATTGGAGAAACTCAGCGTATTGTTGAAATACAGATGATAAATGCAGTTTTCAGAGCTTTCTACTGAAGTTGAAAGAGCAGGAACAGGTAGAGTCCTTAGCACACTGCAGGGCTAATACTACATTTTCACCAGTAAATCCCAAGGTTCCTCAGGAAAATAATCCCCATTCACAGATAGGGAAATCGAGGCAGGAACAGAGACAGCTCACAGGCACCCTGCAGGATGGCGAGGACAAGGAAGGGATGCAGGGCGCTGCCACACTCAAGACTTCTGCTAAGACATATGATTGCAAAAATAGCCAATCCTAATCTGTTCCATCCTAAAAGGGAAAGCATCCCCTTGGATTTACACACTAAGATTAGACAGATCCTTCCTGCTCACTCCATCCGGCACAACAAAGAAATACTCTTTTCATAAAGCCATTAGCCCCAGAGGCTACATCAATAAAATGATAAAATGTTGCTGGCAGGAACAGCATGAGCTGCCCAGGCTCCCTGAGGCATCAGGATTACCTGCAGCCCCCAAGGAAAAGCTCAAGGTGCTACTGAAATGAAATCACTGGTCAGGGTATTGTGACACACATGGCTGCAAGGAAGGGAAGTTTAGAAACTATGACTTAGGCTGCGGGTATTGTACCACCCAGTTTGTTTGGTGCCCTTTAAAGCACTCTCTGTAGGAATATGGCAAGAAGAAAATAAAGAAGGAAAGGTCAGAGGTTCTTTGGGAGCAGGAGATGATGAATCACAGGTCAGTAATGAGTGGTGCAGAGAATATGTTCCCAAATGCTCTTGCCTGTGCATTGTCAAAGCCAATGATTCCTGTGCCCCGGTGGGCCAGGTATCACTCCAAAATGGATTATGTACCCCCAGAGGTATCAGCACTCCCTGCTGGGCTCTGTTGGGCTGGTTGGCTAATGGAACATTCTTGCAACTCCAGGAGCAAAGCAAGATGATTGAAATAAAGAAGATGGATGTTTTTCGAAGGAATTGATTTTTCACAATAGCTAAGCAGCCTGAAGATCTTAGAGATACCATTATGTCAATAAACTTAGCAGAATTTAAAATCAAGAAGCTGCTGTCTTGATAAGTGCTCCGTCTGCAATTAGCAGAACAACTACAATTGCTAACAGGCACAAACAGCTTTCACTTCAGGATATTGCAGCCAAGTTAAGGTAGACTCGGAAAGAACAGTATTTCTTTTCCTGCAGAAAGGACTAAAATATTATAAAATTATTTTGTCTCAAACCAGTACAAAAGATCAAAATCTCAAATACATGTACATCTGAACAACTCATTCAGACTACCTCAATGGAAAAACTTGAGTCAGGGCACACTGCAAAGTTATTTCTTTAATATTGGTGATCATTATATTTACGGGCTGAAGCATACTAGCATAAATACAGCTTCTCTCCAAATGCTAGGGAACTTTCATAGGACTGTATTAAATAATATAGAAGATATTCCATGGACTGGACTCAGCCAAAGAAAAAAATTACTGAAGTATATGCCTTGGCAAATCAACTTGGAAAAGGAGCTCCAAACTCCCCTGAGAGACATCACTCACCACTGACGTCCATTAGGACTCTGAGCTCTTGACCACTACCCAATTGCAACCATTCAACCAATTCCTCCACTGAACATTCCACCAATCAAATCCTCCTCTCTCCAATTTAGAGAGAGGATGGTGTGGGGGACTGTGTCAAAGGCTTTGCAGAAGTCTAGGTGGATGACACCTGTAGCCCTTCCCTTGTCCACTGCTGTAATCATTCTATCATAGAAGGCCACGGGGCTGGTCAGATAGGACCTGCCTTTGATGAAGCCATGGAGAAGAAGATCTTGAAAGTCAAACAAAATATTTCAAATTACATTTGAAATGAAAAATCAGATTTTCTACTTCCAAACATATCTCAATAACCAATTGAAAATGCCTCATCACATCCTCATCAGAGGCTGCTGCCACAGAGCCTCTGCTGCTGTCTCATCTCTTCATTCTTCTATCCTTCTCCTGGTGTCTTCTCCTCACTTCTCAATCTCTGGGGTTGCACAAGTGTCCCCTGACCAGCCTTAGCTTGGTTGCTCCCTATTCTATCCCTCTTGAATGTTACCACCTCCTGCTACCCAGCTCGCTGTTTGAATCCAGCTAGTATTAACTTCTCCCAGTGATGGGGTTCTGGGCACACTGGGGGGGCTCTCTGACTCACTGTATCAGTGTGTGCCTCTTCTGGGCACTGGGCTCTGCTACCCATCCCTTACAGGGGATACCAGTATGATACTCAAGGGCAAAACAGGACATTATAACATGAAAACCACAAAGAAATCAAGAGGTATTTTTTGTCAATGCCTTCTGCAGGGTAGGGCTAAGGCTGTCACATTAGAGCTGTTTTAACTCTGTTTTCTTGGAATGCTGCTTTTCAAGCAATTCTATACTCTTGCTGTAAACCTACGGCAACAGATCTGGAAAGATGACCAGGGTACGTGCTCCTGCAGAGCTCAGTAACGCCAGGAATCCCTCCATCTTGAAGAGTTTATTTCAGTTTCTGTCTGACAGGCAGAGTGCCACTTGCTCTTTCTCAGTGAAAGAGGCTCAGAGGTAAGCTATCCTTTCCTGAAAGCATGCTCTCCTTCCTCCTCCATGCTCCCCCTTACCCCTGCCAAACTGGATGAACTGGATACCTTCCCAAGATACACCCCAAATTTTAAAGCACTGCACTGCTGACATGGTCTAATTCACATCTCCCTTCAACTCCTCCGTGTGCAGTGACACAAACTCTCACTGACTCCCAGGAGGGTGGGCATCCTGCCTGGCCTGAGGTTCTGCACAGCCCAGAAGGCAGGCTGTGTGCCACCGGGAGCAGCTGGGCAGAGCCAGGTAGATGTTTCTCTCTGGAGGATGAGCCAGCAGCAGAGCTGGAGGCAGCACTGCCCTGTCTGCAGGGTTGTGCATTCTCCATGGGGAGCCCATTCAGGATATTAATTATGTTCCTCTTTTATACTCAACAGTTGCCACCATCATCAGTTTAGGACACATTGTCAGAGAAAGATGGGGGTTGGAAATTACTGTAGCAGCAAGAGTGGCCCATATCCTTTCAGGGTGGGTTTAGTGCCCTTGCCTGGGAGAAGATGGTTGCTTTACACTGTTGTAGGAGACGATTCAGACTTAAATAGGGAGATCATGGGGACCAAAGATGAGCTGCTCCACAGCATCTGCCTCTCCTCCCACTGGGGTCTAGTGAGACCCCTGCTTTGCCCTCATCCTTGGAAACCCTTGTGCCCTGCACCCAGGGTGCAAACCTCCCCAAGGACAGGACTGTAGTACCTGGGATTTTGCGGCCCTGCACAGGCTTTGGTCTCTGGACACTCAAATGTACAAGAGCCATTTTTGTCACACAGACTCATTGTGTATTAACTTACTCAACTGTTGTGGAAAGAAGTTGGGTTATATTTTGAGAATAAGACGTATGTGCAAATAACAGCTCTGAAAATTCCATTTGTTCTTTTAGCTTTTGCTCTATTTGATCTGTGATATGCCAGCACACAGTCTGAGCTTTAAAACAAATGAGTAGGTGTACTTTTTCATCCAACACATGATTAAATTATGGGACTTGATGGCAGGAAAATTGGAGGCCAATAGTTCAGACAAGTTTGTAAAGGACAGGTCTACCAAGAGGTGCTGGAAGTAATGTTCTGGATACAACCTCCAGGCCAAGAAGATCTTGGCTTTGCTTTATTGCTTTGTTTTTATCTCTTTGCTTGAACTCCTGTTACGGACCAGACTGAGCATGGACTGAGCTGTGTGGACTTTTGCTCTGCCTGCAGAAGGTGGTTCTTCCCTCCATGCATAGCATCTCTGCCATGAACATAAAGCCCTTTTTTCTCCAGTGTACTCTGTAGAGCCACACTTCAGGTGAGACACCAGCTTGTTCTGGAGGGGTATTTGTTTGCTTGGGTTTTGGTTGGTTTTGTTTTGAAGAATGATGCGGTTAAATAAAAAGAAGTGCAGGCTGGACTCCTGCATTATTCATCAGAGTTAGGCAATACCAAACAAAAGCCAGGTTGGCATTAGTGGGAGTTTCATGTGTTACTCGTTCCTCAAGGAGATGTGCTCCAACAGAGCTAATTTGTAGCCTCAACACCAGGAGCCCATGTCTCTGTCTCTGACTTTCCCAGGGTATGATGGTATGGGAGTCGCTCGTGGCTGCTTCAGCCACCATCCAGCATGCACCCACCTCTCCCATGGGCTCAAGGTGGGGCATGCAGGAATAGTGAGACAGCTCACTGGGGCACAGTGTGAAAGGGTCTGCCAGGCTGCAAGAAAAAGGAGAGGAAGGTCAGATGGAGAGTGAAATCAGAGTAGGAAATGGGTACATTAGGCTGGATTTTCTCTTGCCATATACAGTGGTACACAGCAAAATGTGCAGGGGTGCAGGGACGCAGGGATGGAGATAGCCCAGTAGAGAGCCCATGGAGCCAGTGGAGATGTACTCAGCTGTGCCAGTGACATGCTGATGTGTGATGCACCCTGACTCATCCTCATGCTACTTTGGTGGATTCCCTTTGTTGTCAGAGGAGCAGCATCAGCAGAACACAAGGAATCACAGCAGTGATTTTGGGAGCTGGGGAGCAGTGTTTCCACGAGAATTGGCCTGTTTGCCATGGTCTCTGCTGTGAAGAACAAATGAGACTGTGGCATGAATTGAACTTTTAAACCCAGACCGTTCAAGTGGATTTGAAATTAGGACTGTCTTAATTAAAAATGAAAGGCTATTTACAGCATTAAGCTACCCTTTGATACAGTTAAAGTTATAAGAAGGGAGACAAACCAGAACCTGAGCTTAAGTTTGGAGATATAGTTGTTTCACCTCAGTGAAACACATGTTGTTTACAAAATCTATGTTTACAATAGGAACAAAGCACCCTCAGATAAAGGCAGAAAACCCCGTTTACCTGTGGATAGACCTGGTAACAGGATGCCTGCGTGAAAATCCCTCATTCAGCAGGGCATACCAAAATGAGTTATTTTGTGTTGCTTTCTGTTGATTTAAAATGAGATGACACAGAGACAGATTAGCTAAAACCACAGACATTATAAATTGCAATTTGGGCTCAAAAGCTGAAATGCTTTGATCTGTGATTCAGTTGGGGCCAAACTGAGGAGCATTTGAAGAGGGGGAAACACATACAAGGGAAAAAGAGCTTGAACATAAACAACTTATTCTCAAATTACAGTAGCTGACCTTAATAAGTCATTATTGTCATCAGATTTTAGTCATGTCCACCAGAAAAGTTGTATAGAAGCATCCCCACAGGGAGATTCTAAGACAAAATACGGCAGTCTCTAGTATGGTCATTAACTATGAGTCTAGAAAGAATTTCATCTTTGCTGCCCAGTTGAAGGCTCATATTTGGTCTTTCTGTGAGAAGTGTGGTAAGAGATTTTGTAGCTGGTACATAAGCAATTATGTTTGGGTTTTTTCAACAGAGCAAGAAGATCTAGGATTTGACAGCTTGGAAAGGAGTTAAGGGTTAAGAATATGCTTGAAGTTAAGTAGGTGAGTTGATGCGTGCTGAAGCAAGAGAGAAACTCTCCTGCTCTCTGGAGGAAAAGATTATCCATTTCTCCTTCATACCCTTTGGAAAGGTTTCTACTCCAGACAGTCCTCCCCAATCCATGCATCTGATTTTGCAGTAAAAATCTGGCTCATTTTCTCAACAATATGAACTCCTCTCACTGCTCTTTATGCGATTTTCTGATCTTATTCAGTCTTTTTCAACATCTATCATTTAAAATAATGTTTTATTTTCACCTTGTGTGCAGACCACCTTTGTGCTCCCAGTCGCCTTGACACACGTTTCACAATTCCTACTTTTGCCAATGTGAAAGGGCAAGTCACAGCAGGGGAAGTTTTCTAGCGAGGGACTGAGCCTGACCACCCACGTGAGCTGGGCTGAAGCAGGAAAGTGGTCCCTGAACAGCTGGAAGTCTCTTCAGGCAGCAGCTCAGGCACTGGGGCAGGAGGATGGTCTGCATCTATCCCAAACATCCATGTGAGCCGCCTCAAGGCCACCCTTCATGCCAACATCAGAGTACATCCAATGGAGCCTCTCTGGAGCAGAGCGGAGCAAAGATGTCAGATTTGTTTTGTTTGCCACAGGTGGTTTAAAGCCAGAGGGTTTTCCTACTTCCTGGTGTGTAAACCAAAGCCCTTGTCCTGCCGGCCTCACTTCTGCCTAGCAAGCATTAGCACAGCCATGTGAAGAACTCTTCCAGATCCATCAGTGCTACTTTTTCCTTTATTGGAGGTACAGTCATACCTTCATTTGTTTGTACTGCTTTGCAGAGGCTTACCAGCACAGTGTTGCAAACATTACCTTTCATCACAAGAAATGTCCTTTCAGATGAGAAAGGAGCCCTGGACTGGCTGGGATTATCCTAGATTGGAGGCAGGAGGTTTTTGGCTGACGTTTCTGGTGGCGGCATTTTGCGATCCAACGGTCTGGTCCTGTGTCTGTCATGGAACTGACTGAGTCGATGCACATCGTAACTCACTCGGTTGCTTTGTCTCAGCTTCCCTTTGGCAAGGGAATATATCCCAGGATAATTGCACTGTTTAATGAGACATGGCTCTTGTCTTGCTCCTCTTTCTTTATTTGCTTCTACTCAGGACAGAGTGGGATGAGCATGATTTAATGCAGTATTTGCACAGACCTGTGGTAGGAAATGCTGCTAGGAAAGGGTTTGGGTGGGAGAGTAAAGATGAACTACTTTGAAAAAGGCTCAATTTGGAGAGATCGATAATTTAAATTTAGATACCAATTCAACATATTGCCAAACTAAATACCACTCTTCTGTGCACAATTCCACTCTTACCACTCATGTGCTTAAAATTAAGCATATGCTTAAATGCTTTGCCAGAGGAGGTCTTCAGAGCTCCATTAGCACTGTATGTTTTTGCTCTAAATTCACTGTAATTGTTTCTCATTGAATAGATGCTCACTGAGTAAGATATAAAAAGAGCATGGGAACAAAGGGGCCCTCAATCTGAGACTTTGATCCACATATTATTCAAATACATAATGACTGCTTTGATTTATGGATTTATAATTCTATTGAGGCATTCCGGAGATTACCCAAAACATTCCAGCTCCAGTCGATGCTGGAGGGTGATACTAGAGCCCCTGCCTGGAATTAGATGGATAAAATTTAGTTGCCTGTTCGCTGCTGAAATTACATCACATAATGCAGGATAAGAGCAAGCTGCATGGCCATGCACTAACTTATATTTGGTGCTAATTCCAAATGTTTTTTTCCCCTGTCACCTAAGAAAAGCATCTGAAAGTAGAGACTATTCTACCCACAGTATTGTAATACTGCCCAGAGTTTTGGCAGTATTACAAGACAGCAGACTACATGGTGGGTGTTTTGAAAGAAGGAGCAGATGGTGGATTGCTAGCACAAGGATTTAGCAGTGCATTTAGAAAACAGATTATTTTGGGAGATGAGAAATTATGAAGTATGATTAGCCCCCCTTCCTCCCCTTTACTCCCACTCCCCTCCCCAAACATATCCCCACAAGATGTTAGTTTGGCCACGCAATGTAGGACTGACTCAGCTCTGACACTGAGTGAGACTTTTGCAAGAATTCAAATAGGTGACAGCTGTTAAGAAAAAAAACTCCCTGCTTTTTATTTGCATCAATACCAGTTTGGATTTTTGAATTCATTTCACCTTACACAGCAGACCCACCTTGCTGAGGGTAACAGAGAGGATTACCAGTAAAGGGACCTGGCCTGCAAGAGAGGCTCTTCTCAGACTGTGGGGAACTACTACAAGCTCAGAACCTTGTCTTGCTGTTTGCTCCCGGTCTACCACCACTCTTATGGGTAGAAGAGTTTCTCAGTCAGTGGGAACTCAGATCTAGGATAAGAGCTTACCTTCATACCTCCCTGGCAATAAAATTTCCTTTCTTCCAGTCACTATGTATTGGCTATATTGAGAGATTTAAGTGTGGGGTAGAGTGTGATGGTTCTGCTGTGTGAGCAAGAGGAAAGAATAAGACTTCATTAAGTGCTGAATCCCTAAGGCAATTCATATAGTTTGACTTTTGTGAGAGAAAGAACAGCAGTAGAAATGGGGGCAACTGGTACTAATAGACTCTAGAGACGGTTCTAGTTACATAAAGAGGCCTCTCTTTCTTTAGAGGTGGTCTTATCATGGGAAGAGGAGAGATGAAGGCCTTGCATTGCAAATGGGTGAAACTCCTGGCAATGTGAGATGAACCAGTTTTGACTTCCTCCCCACTTCTGGGACTGTGGCAGCAAGACTTATGGGTTAGACAGAGGTCAACCAAGGGAGTGACTGCATTCACATTTACCTCTGTTTGGCCACAGTGACAAAATGGGATTTAAGAAAGGCATAAGAGGGGCTGTAGTATAATGTCTGTAAAGCTCTTGGGTGTGAGACAAGGAGCAGGAGCTGGGCAGGAAATATGAGCTCTTTTCTGGTGTGGTGATACCAGGTCACTCTTGTTATCAACTTCTTTGCTTGTCAACTGCCTCCCATCAGAGGCTGCTGTCACTGGTGCAGTAACAGGGACCCAAGATGAACATCAGCAGCAGAATCTTGTGCCCTCAGTTCCAGTGGCACCTTGAAATAAGGCAATGGGAAACCACAGAGACAATACATCCTGGACAAAGAGTTTAATTTTGGTCCTTTACAATTCATCCTCTCAGGATCTTAAATCCTTGGGATACAAGGGTGGAATTCACCTGGAGACTCACAGATCACTTGGATGTTTCAATTCATGTCATCCTAAATAAGATTTTTAAAGCAAAGCAGGTACATTGCATTCTGAATGTGCCTGTTTCTTCCAAAGACAATCAAAAGATTCCCAGAGAAATCAGCTCAGATATAGACTATTACTGCAGACTTTTAAGTAGGCTGAGATAAATGGGACCCAAAAGTCCTGGTTAACTACAAGAAATGTTCTCTTGGTGGAAAAATCAGCAACCTACAATCCAAAAAAATAAAAGTAGTGTGTTGCCTATGCACAAGAATAGTACTGAACATACTTGTCATTTAGCAGTAAACCGTGAAATAATCCCATTAGGGAGAAGAGGAGGCTGTACTGATCGCTGAAGGGAGGTTGTCTTCCGAGATGAAAATGTCTACCTCAGCATGAAATGACACTGGATTTAGTGTGTTGTTTCCCCAGGTGTACCATCAGCTTAATTCATGTCTCTTCACAACTTAAATGAATTCTTTAGTGCAGTGACACTGGATGTGGTCACTTGGGGCTGTGTCTACCTGCCCAGAGATGATAGATCTGGGAAGGCAGACGTGAATATTCTGTTCATCAAAGCAGCTATGCCTCAGTGATTACCAGCATCTGAATGTTTGGACCTCATTTTTGCATGGGGAATGGAGTGTAGCAAACTAGACCTTACATTGTGCATCAACCACGACCTCAGCACTTCAGAGGGGAGGCGCATCCCTCCCAGAAACAACCTATTTTCCATTCATGCTATGGCTTTGTCCTTTTCACTATCCAGAATTCTGACAGAGTTTCTTCTGGTTTTAGATAGACCAGTAAGTCTGGATGGTCTTGCTCTCACAGCAAAGCCAGGTGCTTATAATGAGGAAGGGAATAGCTTTTTTTGTGGATAGGACTGATTTGGTGGTGGAACAAACTCACAAGCTAACACAGTACTCATCTTCTCCTGTGACCTGTGGACAACAGGTACACCTTAGGTAGTGTAGATGTTGTAAAAAAAGAAAATATCTTGCATCTGTATAATCTGTGGTAGATGAAAACTGGTGAAGAACATCAGGTCCTTGACTTAGAAATGGTCAGCTTTTGAGCAAGACAGGCTGATTTTGCTTTGAAGGAGTCAATAAAGTGGTTTTTGCTCAAGAAGTCATTGCTGAGTATTTGTAATCCTGGTCACACTCAGCGACAGCATTTTCTTTTTGGGATCAGATTGTGGAGACGCAGGTCTCAGAGGAGCCAAGTGCCTTTGCTCTCCTTCACCCTCCTCAGTCTCACTATGGCGCTGTGTAAAATACAGAGTTGGCTTAGAAACTTCCTTTTGGAGACTTTTGAACACCAACAGCATACGGCCATTGGGCTGGTTGAAAACTTTCCAACTTTTTTTGTTGTGTTCCTGGGGGGGTTTTTTGGTTTGGGTTTTTTTTACCCTGAAAATGCTGACCTGACACAAAGAAAACAAACTTTGAGAATGGGATGATTTTGACAATACTTTGACAGAAACCAGGCAATTTTCCAGTACAGTCTCACTTGCCAGGTGGGTTTCCAAACCCTCCCTGTTTCTTGTCAGCTCATGCACAGAACCCCTGGCAGGCTGCCCTGCTGAATCCCAGGCACAAGGATCATGGGTACACCAAGTTCCTGGAGCTTCCCTCTGCTGCATGGAAAGGCCCTGGCAAAGGTGACTGATCTCAGGGCTGCCATGCTAAGAAAGCCATCCTCCCTGAGCCTTCTCTCTGAGAGTCTTGGGAATGCTGGTAAATCATTGACACACAAAATACTGTCTAAACGTTTTTTTCAAATGACTTTTGGAATTTCACCATTGCAAATGTTTATTTATTTTGGAGTAAACTTTTTTTTGGTCTCATCTGTGGAGCTGAACATGAAATAAAATGTAGATCCATCTGTTCAAATTACTGGTTACCCCTGACTCTATAAACAGCGAGGTCTTGCCTACAAATACTGCTGGGAGTAGACATGACCTCTCCTCAGCAGCTTCATTCTTTCTCCCTGGGAGATCTCCACAAATGGTCCCACTCTTCACACATCCTCTCAAAGGGCTCTTGACTGTGGGGCATCACAAGATGTTAATCCTGAAATCCTCCCTTGTTCCCTGTGGCCAAAGGAAAGGCTGTTCAGCAAGATGCAGCATTCTTTTCTTTTTATCAGGCCTACAGTGGCCAAAGTCAAGGTGCTTGATCCTCTGGTCTGGAGAACACAGGTCAGCCTCTACATGGGACCCACTGGTGCAGTGCCAAGGATAACCGAAAGGGAACCCAATGGAGGCAAGACGAGGGTGATTATAGCAACATGGAGACGTGGTAAAAACCATACCAGCTCTTTTGACTATTGTATTACACATTCTTATAATTCAGAGAAAACATGCAATTCAGAACTGATTTTTAAACTCCCTGACTCTTCCTTGGTGGTTTGAATAGAGCAGTGACACAACCAGATTTGCTGTTAGAGTCTGCCCAGCAGGCTGTGAAAAGGTGCAGTCCATCTTTTCCATTCTTTTTTCACCTGCAACCAGGTGACTGCAATGCCCCAGAGTGTTTGGTGGATGCTGCAGTCATAGCCCTGCAAGAGCGTGACTCTGCAACACAGGAGTTTCTCTCTAACCAAGCGTGTGAAACATACTGGTTCCCAAGAGGAATTTAAGGGGAAAAAAAAAAGGAAAAAAAAACCAAACCAAAACCACCTCAAAAAACAAACAAACAAACAAACAAACATTAAAAAATCTTAAGCCAGTCTGACATTTTTGTATTGAGGGAGGAGGAGTGGATCTTGGGGATTTCCTATGCTGCAGTGCCAAGCACAGCCAGGGAGCAGCCAGGAGCCCCTCACTGGTACAGGGCTAGACTGGCAGCTGATTGAAATCACTCGGTTCACTCTCTAAAGAAAAACTTGAAAGGCTCCACCATGGGGGAAGAAAAACACAAAAGCAGTGTATGAGGAGCTGGCTGAAGGGACAGAGACAGGCTGCAAGTTGGGGTTTAGCAGGTGAAGCCTATTAAATGGACAGATCAATCAATAGCCCTTTTAATGGGAGGGAAAGATCAATCTTTTTCTCTGCAAGGGCAATGAAGCTGTAGATGTTTATAGAGCTTAACTCTGATGAGGAGTGGCTGCGGGAACTGGGGTTGTTTAACCTGGAGAAAAGAAGGCTGAGGGGAGACCTTATTGATCGATGAAAAGAGGTAGGGGTCAGCCTCTTTTCTCAAGGAACAAGCAATAGGACAAGAGGAAATAGCCTCAAGATGCACCAGGGCACGTTTAGTTTGGATATTAGGAAGAATTTATTGATCAAAAGGGTTGTCAAGCACCGGATCAGGCTGCCCAGGGAAGTGGTGAAGTCACCATCCCTGAAGGTATTTAAATGATGTGTAGATGTGGCACTGGGGACATGAGTAGTAGTGGCCTTGGCAGTGCAAACAATTCTATGTTTCTATGATTTTGTGGCTTACTCCTACCCCAGCTCCCTTGTATTCATTTCCTATAACCAGGCAAATCCAGAAGAGCTGGACTGTGGGAGGCTGGATTTGGCCGAGAAAACTTGCCCTGGAGCAGTGCCTTGCAGGGCTGTGCTGGCTGTGGCCGGGGTCCCCAGTCCATCCCAGTCTAGCCAGCTGGTACTTACCAGCCCCTAGCACAGAGCCTGGGGCTGTGCAATGTCCACATTACTTGGGGCAGGGAGGAGGAAAGTTAGTGTCAGCCATGCCGGTGTAACTTGTTAAAAAGTTGTGCAACAGGGTTAGGTACAACATCTGGTTTTGATCAAAATCAAGGGAAAGAGAGGCATCCTTATGATTTACACCTGCATTTGAGGAGGCCATGCTCCTGTTTCCCACAGTGAGAATGCTGGAAGCTTCACAAGAAGAGTCAAGAACTTCTTTCAGTAACCAGATGTGGTCTCTCCTAAGTGGAGATTAGCTCCAACCCCACCATGTTGCTTCAGAAATGCTCCTAATGGTGTTTTGTAAGGATCCTTGTCCACGGGCAAGCAGAAAGCCCATAAGCCTCAAAAGACTGGCTTTCAACAGTGGCTCATTCTCTGCCTACTTAACTCGGAAAGCTCCCGGGCACGGGCCAGCGTGCCCGCCTGCTTGCACAGCCCCCACAGAAACGTGCAGTGCTCTAGACATGATTTTTATTCAGTCATGAAAATAGCCCATCCAGTCAGACAGGCACAGCTTTGTATTGTTAGGAGCTGGTTCCACTGGGGAATTTTTGAATTCAGATTGCCCAACTCTAGCTCGGCAGGGCTGGGTGCCAAGGTATTTGGGCACAAAATGGTCAAGTGAGGTTTCATTCTTTTTTTGTAGACAGACAATATTTTTATGCCCCGTCATGGCTGGGCAATCAAAACAGCAATTAGGTTGCATCAGCAGATGTGCTTGCTCTTAGTGACTGTCGGTCTCAGCAGCGCACAAGCTATGTTCTGTTTGGTACAAAGATCTTTTCATTTCCAAATAAAACTTGGACCTTTACAGTGCTTTGTCAACCATCTGAAAAGCTGAGCAGGGGTGGCATTTGCTTTTAGCACTCTCAGCCTAGAAAAGTGCAGATGTTTATCTTTAGCACTCCTGTAAGGTGAGCAGAAAATGGAGACCTTGAACCTGCTCGGTGAAGGCAGAGCACAGCGTGTGCCCTTGCTTGCAGTCCTGGATAGGAACAATAGAGCAGATTCTGTTTCTACATCAGCAGAAAACCAGCCCAGCTTCCCAGATCTGGCCAGCACAGCTCCATTTCATTACTCTCTCCCCTGGTGTGGTCTGGCCCAAATTTAAACAGCTGTTCTGAGAGTCACCTAACATCCCTCTGTGACTGGGGACAGTGACGGTGCTGCAGGACAAGTTACCTGCCATGAGCCCCCCAAATCCACAGAGAGAAATGGTGACTCACATGGTCCTGAGCATCTTAAATAGAAGGGATAGACTTATCTGCTGAGGACTCCTGCTTCTGCAGGTGACCAGAGGAGATGGGCCACTGAAACACGTCACTTGGCTTACAGATTACCAAAATTAAATGCCATGAATCCTATCTTCTACCTATACAGAGCATCTGCACCCATAATTTCCCAATCATCTTGCATTCCCAAATCCACCAAGCAGCAATGAAACTTGCTGGTACCTGTCACTTTGGAAAGCTAGGTCTCAGCTATGCCTCAAGCTTCACTGGAGTTTTTGCAGGTTGGAGCAACTAGGGGATTAAGTACAATAATACACATAAATTTCACTCAAATTAGCTGAGACGCAGCAATGAAGAAGTCTAGGAGAGAGATTTGTCTCTTGCTGGCTCAGGTCATGGTGGGTGCAGCCACATGCCCATTCTGGCACCAAGGGAGGGCAGAAACATCCACCAAGCAACACAGGCACCTTGTTTCACAGCTCACCACCCCAGAAACAGGGTGCAAGGAGACAGCGCAGGAAAAACCCTAGGTTTGGAAAGCACATAGGAAAATGGGGATCCATTTTCATTTCAGCTTCTTTGGCATTGATAGAACATGAACATATTTAACAGCATGGTCATCCTTGGGTTGTCTGCAGGCTGTCTGTGAGGGAAACAGTTTCACCTCTTCATGTTATGTCACTTCTAATAATGTTTGAAATTAAGATAGAACCCTTATTTTTTTGTATTGATTTACTTCTGTTATATTCACTTTATTATCTTTTCTACCTCTCTCTCCTCCCAGGTCTGTGTATGTGTATTTGAGGTGAGGATGGTCAGCTTGTACTAAGTACATAATTCACTGGATGCTAATGGAACTGGCTCAAAAATTAATTTCAAATCTGAGGTTAGAACTAAGGCAAGGTCAAGTCACCTGAAAGTCTCTTACTGACTTCCGAAGAATGCTGGATACTTCTGACATGTAAGATAAAAAAGATTCTGAGCCTTCCAGCTTTGGCCTTGGCCCATGAGTTCATCACTGCCTCTTGTAGTGGCCAAAGCACCAGCTTTGTGGTGAACGTGGGATGAACTGGAGAAAGGGTTCATGAATGCTGAGAGGGCAGGGACTTCTCCATGTGAAGTTGAGGGCCCTAAACTAGGGCTAATGGAGTGGCTGTGATGTATGAGCGCAGCACTGAGAGCCAAAAGGCTCCAAGGGAGCCAAGGAGACTTTCTTACCCATGTGGTCATTGCGGGCAGATTTCATCAGATGCAATTTAAAAGATATCAAGCTCTTTCCTAACATCATTTGTCTTTGTAAATAACTACTGCAGTTGACAAAGGGCTGCTCTGGGATCTCAAAAAGGATGGGAACAAGAACTCAGAGCTGGAAATGGAAGGGCAGACTTGAGACAGCAGTTAGGTTGGCTGTCTGGGGCACCCCTTAAACCTCTGCAGCACCCTGAATCCTCATCACCTCCCGCAGGGCTGGGGCAGTCAGGCCAGGTGCAGGAGGTTGGCTGAAGGTCTTCCATTTATTAAATGGATGGAGGATTTCAGCTGTGCAGCTTCCTTTGGGTAGAGTGGTGTTTGGGACTCACTGCTATTCATCCCATGTTAGTGAGCTATAATATGTCTATTAAAACCCATACCACTCATCTCCTGGTCTCACTCTTCACCAGCCTGTGTGACCTCCTAATGAAGTAAGGCCATCAAGGCTCAGGCCAGTAAGTGACAACCAGTACAGTCTGCACTGCACTGTGGCTGCTGATTTTTCCTGCCTATATCCAGACAAGACCTACCAACACCAAAACTTGGGTTACCTTCCTGCCCTAGACCCATGGCTGAAGCATGGCTACCAGTGGTGACCTCAAGTGTCTGCTGAGCTAAAGCCTTATAGGGACTGATCTTCCCAGTCAGTCTGGAGAGACTCAACCCTTTTTCTCATGTTGTACGGAGCTGGGCATCAGGACACAGCCATGGAGCAACCCAGGAGCCGTGGGGTGTCCCCAAACCACACTGACTGCAGTACTGGGGAGAGCATGGCGACATGCACGGAACAGACCTACAGGATTAGCAGGGACACTCACTCAGGTAAACGGTGGAACCCAAAGGCCGCCATCAGACACAAGTGAACCCTGAAATAATGACATGCTGTAAGACTTAGACTCATCCTATATCACCCACAATTATGGGAATTTCCAGTGATTCTTTGGATGTCAAATGGAATGGTTTACCCTTAGGACAGAACCCTCCTTCCAAGCTCACTGCAAAGTGAGTCCGGCATATCTGTGCTCCTAACTTAAGCACCTCTGCCCTGCACATAGCTTAGGTGAGCTGAATAATGCCCAAGAGCTGTCTATGAACCTGTGCAAACACACACTGAACTCTTGAGAGGAAAATGTTTGTTCATTCCTTGAAACCTTATCTGGTACACTGCAAATGTTAAAACAGGCCAAGGAATTTGGCTCAAGAATAGTGATGGACTAGGAAAGGAGATCAGCTTTGTGTGACAAACAGAGGTTCTTGATGCAGCAGCACTTTGAAACAAGTGGCAAAAGGAGGGTATGAACCACAAAGCAAGATGCAGTTTGGTTTGAAAGAAAGCCTGAGACTATTTTTATAATATAAATTCAGTTTTGAAGTTGCATCTTTTTTTTTAATCCTACCTAATTTTTGTGTGATGGACAAATGTAGAGAGTAAGCAGGGGAACTGCAGCACCCTCTAAATACTTTGTGAGTCATTTGTGTCCCTCACCACCCTCTGTGTTTCAGCAGCTACAGCTGAAGTGACCAGACGCCAACCGGAGTAGCTGGTAGCAAAGCACTACTGTTGCATATATTAAATAAAAGCAGTTATTTGAACACTGTATTCCATCGTGGATTTTTCAAATAAGGTTTACATCCAAGGACCTACTTTATTTGCAACAACTAGGCAGAAACATGAACAACAAGGACTTCTCATAACAGTGGCTGTTATAAAAGTACTAATGTTCAAAATGTCCATCTCACTTGTTGGATACTATCCATTTAGATGATAATTTTGAAGTATCAATGGGATATTCTGTGTGATACTCTTAACTAAAAAGCATCTCTGCTGGCAATTTATTTTTCTGCTGGTGGGAAAGAGCTCACAGTAACTTAAGTAAGAGTATAGTCAAATCAAATTGTTTCTAGAGTACACCACTTTAGAAAGACAGATTCAAAAGTTCAGTTTTCAGCTGTGCCCACGACCTGTGCTGTGTCCTGTGCCAAGTCACTTCATCTTCTCATGCTTCCTTTTCCGTTCCAACCTTTTTGCATTTATCTCTATAGTTTGTGATCTGAGCAGATGAGTTTCATTGTGTTTGTACAATACATACTAAACCAGAGCTGTCAGCCTGATTTGTGCCTCTTGGCACTGCCAATGTAGCAGTTCTTGGGGATTTAGTGAAGGCCTGCATGTTCGGAGGCTGTCATGAAGTCTCCTTTCTTGGGATGTTGCACCGAATTGATTTTTCATTTAAAAGAAAAGTAGATTTTCAGGCAAGCTTGAAAAGGCACGCACTAGAAATTAATACCTCAGAATATATGTAGAGGTGAGGTGGCGTTATTTTTAACATTTGATGTTAGCAGAATGGCAGAAACACAGGACAGGAATGACATAGCCACAACAGTAGAAGCAGTAGAGAGTCAAAATGTTCCTGTTGCAAAGGCACTAGACAAGCAAACATCTAATTACCATGTTTTAACAGTGTGGAAAACCAGTTAATTTACCAGGCGTTACATAATATATCTGCATATTTTGTTTACAAAGGAGGATGCTGCCATTCAAAGGCCATGAGTTGTCAGTGGGGGCTTTTTACCCTTCTTAGCAGGCCAGCCCCACACTTCTCTGCACTCTGCTGCACACGATGCTGGCGGCCCAGCACTCCTCCCCTCCTCCAAACAGCACTGCTGAGCCAAAATCTGCCTGCTCCCTATGCACTGCACAGGGCAGCCTGCCAGGGAGTAAGAAAAAGGGCTGGCAAAGAGGAAACATAGACTTTCTATTTTATTGTTGTTGCTTCCATGGCTGGCTTCTTGTCGGGTGTGGTGGCCTGCTAGCCTGCTTCTAAGACGGGGATAATGAGTCATTATTCTGCCAATAACAATGTGCACCTTTCTTTAATTCTCCTCATAGAACCCTGGCTGCCAGCAGGTGATGCAGATTGCCCAGGGTGGGTGACAAGGAGCGACTGCCAAGCAGCTGGGGTCAGAGCTGGGGGCCCATGGATGGTGTAAGTACACCACGCCATCAAGGTGACAGCACCCAAAAACCACCTCACACACGGACATTTTAGAGAGGTTCTGGGCTGGGAATCACCACCCCAGAGGGCTGAGCACAGTGCAATGCACTGGGGAGAGGTGGAAAACCCAGGGGCAGGGCTCCAGTCCACAGCCAGATGCCTCCCATTGTGTTCATTTGCATGAATAAAATACAAAAGCAGTTTTATGGAATTGCCCCTCCCAAGATGAGAGGTGAAATTACTTGCCCTAGGGTCACCCCTGAAACCTGCAGCAAAGTCCAGCCTGCAGGTAGATTTGTGAAGGGAGAGAGGAGATGAGATCTTCCTCAGGTCTTACCCACCTGCATATTACACCTTGAGACTGCAGGGGGGAAAACTTTTTACCTTACAAATAATTTGATAAATTTAACCTTGAGGTAAGCAATTCGAAAAATTCAGTCTTGAGGCAAGCAAGTCAAATTGCTCACTTTGGTAGCTTTGTACTCAGATCCATCCTAGCTTGGTAGTTCCTGAGTTTCCCATTTCATCTGATGTTGAGGGGGTGTCCAGTGCAGTTCCACTGTGCCAGCCACAGCTGTGCTGTGCTCCACGAAGGGTACCTGCTCAGTCCCAGAGCTGCTGCAGCCTGGCATCAGCCCTCGCTGGGCTGGTGTGCTGTGTACAAACCATTACATGCAACAACAAGCAAAGCATTGCTTGAACCTTAGCACAAAGAAGCAAAAAACCAAAAGAATAAATGCGTTTTCCGCGAGGGCAGAGACAGCAGCCTTTGAATAGGAATTGCTGGATCGGCTTATGACTCAGCTGGCTGCTCCCAGAGCACTTCAGCACACGCTCCACTTGGGATGGCAACTCAGGCTCTGTTGGCTTTGTCGGATTCAACGTGAAATGCATGCAGAGATGTGTTTTAAAGGTGGGGGATCCGGAAGAGGCCTGCAGCACTGGTAGGGCAGGGCAAACGTGCTGCCCACACATCCTCCCCCCAAGCGATGTGGTCACCCCAGTGCAGGTAGCCCCTCCAGAGGAGGCCAGGTGTGAAATGGCAGGCGAAGGGCAGCCTGTGCTGCTCCCAGGGCTCGGCATGGCGTGGGGTGACATGCACAGGGCTTGCAGGATGCGTTTCACCACTTGGGTCAAGCCCTGCTTGTTGGAATGGGAGGAGGGAACCAGCCCAGGCGCCAAAATGTCTGTGACTCTGCTTAGATCATAGTTATAATGTTTTTCTGCATACGGATCTACGTAAATAGAAAGAAACCATTCATCTCAGCTGGGAGGACTGGCAGTCTTTGGAGTCACCCTGTCCACTGATACCCCGCCACCTTATTTTTTGCCCACTCTTTGATTTCTGCCCTCCTCCCCCCAGCAGCACTGTTCCCAGGGCATCGTCTTCATGAAACGGCCTTTTGTTCATAGGTGCCTGAAGCCAACGCGCCTCTTTGACTGGCTGCTTCATTTCACAGCACCCTTAACTGCTGGTTTCATCTTCCTGGTAGCGATTGTCTCAGATGAAGTTTCAGTATCACTGTTTCTCATCTGCGGCTTGAGAGTCCCATTTTCACCAGCCAAAAGCCAAAAGCCTTGCACTTGCCTGACCTCTGCAATTACCGGCAAGACTCTTGCTTCACAGTGCTGCAGCCTCTGGCCATGGGGAACCTTTGGAGCAGGGGCCATTTGGATAAGCCACAGGAGACCTAGAAACAGCACAGTTTGCTTAAAATGTCTGGTTCTTCCTGCAGATTCTTTAAAATCCACTGCTGCGACCTCACTTGCTGTGAAGTACAGTTTTGATTACAGCATCATTTGAATACTGCCTATGATGGCAGAGTGTCTGTCCTCACCTCTGGAACGTCTTCCTGTTTTCTACATTTTTTTGCTTCTTAATCAAAGAGAAAAGTTGTTAGCCACCCCAGGCTGCAAGTCTGCCATGGGTCTTCATGTACAGAAGTGCAAAAGAAAGCATGAAACAGAACTATTTGGGGATTTCTTCCCCCCAGTTCATATTTGTGCAAGAACTTACAGAGATCTCCTGGTGCTGCTCAGGATATTCTGCTAAATGCACATCACCTTTGTTTTTCATTATACAATGAACATCCATCTGACTTCAGCCAGCAGCTTTTAATAGCTGTTCAGCAAACCCCAAACATTTCCCAATACCTTCAGTGGTGTGAGAAGCCCACAGCACGCACCTCTTCTTAAAAGATGAAGAGCAAGGCATAGTAACACAACAGATTTTGTGGGAAAATGGGAAGCCCGCCTCATGCCCATAATGCTGCTGCACAGAGTAGGTCTGTTTCTGATTTCAGCTATCACGTTTCAGCTGCAGTGCATGGGAGCTGGGAGTGGAAACCCCCGTCACACCATTGCCATGCTGTGGGTGTGTTCAGGTCCAAATGTAAACTTTGCAGATCAATAAAACACCCAAAAAAACGATGGCCATTGCGGTGCTCCTGGGAAGCTCGGCATTGGAATAGATCACGTTAACTCCAAGTCCCCTGGAAATTTTGCAGCAATCAGGCAAGACATGAAGGAAAACTCAGAGGCCCAGGACCTGCCTGCCTTCCTACTGGCTCTTCTCAGATAGGTATTTGTCCTCTCAAAGAACAGGATATGACGGGATGAAGGCTTGTGGTGCTGCTCACTGGCTCTGCTCAAGGGCTGGAAGAGGGTTAGGCATTCAACCCAGAGTTGGGGGAGCTAACTGGCTCTGCTCGTGAATCACCCCCAGCACACCACTGTCCTGTGTGTCAGTAAAAACCCTAGGAAACACAAGCTTGTCAGTCTGGGTACCATGTTCCAGCACAGGCCATGCCTTAGTTTCCTCAAGACAAGAAGTATTCTACTCTTCTGACAGCACCTGAGCTTTCAGGGATGGATGCAACCATGGTACTGAGAGCAAGAGAAAAGTTTCTGCTCAGCTTTCTCCCTGCACTAACCAATGACAGCTAATTAGATAGCAAATGTTCCACCATGCCTTGTGGCTCTCCTAGAAAACCCTGACTTCGCTAACCATTTTAGCATAAACTGCAAGAAAATTCTGGATAGCAGAAAAAAATGAGGTCACATTAAAACTATCACACTGCCTGTCTTGGTGAGAAGAATAAAATTTCCATCTATCACTCAGATAACTTCAGACACATTGTGCATGATCTGTTGGGTTCTTCCTATTCATGCTATTATCAAGAGTTCAGCAGCCACATCAGCTTTGTCTTCAGTTTGAGTATTTTCCTGTTTTACTTTCTCTGCAGCTTATCAAGTACAGACACTGTTCTTTGATAACTCCACAGATAACTGCTCTTTCTGGACTTTTATTTTCACCATTCATGAAGCATCTTACATGAGTGGATCTCCACGTACTTCAGGAAGGCACTGGAGGCAGATGGGGTCTGATTCTCCAGTACCTCATGCTGCCCATAATAACATAAAGCTTAAAGACCTGCAAAGCAATTCGAGGTGTGGGAAAGGGGAACCCAGTTTCACAGAATTACAAATCCTGTCTGCTTTCCATTATGAAGTTGTATGCTGGTGAGCATTGTGTCTAGAAAATAATTCTCACACAGAAGAAGACACAAAAAGTCTGTGGCAGTCCCAGAAGGCAGCAGTCAGCTGTCCCAGCCCTCCACGCCTTGTTTTAACAATGACCCTCACTACACAGAGGCAGTGGAAACTTGGGCTCAGGTACCAGGAGGCTTGGGAAGATGATAATTTTTTTAGCACTTAGGATTTTCACTGCTGCCATGGTGCCCAGGTGTCCACCACAGACAGGTGCTTCCAAAGCAGCTGACCAGCATCCCTTTTTATTTCTAAATCATCTCTCATGTCCATCATCCCAGTAGGGAAAAGGAAAACATGCTACAGACAGGACATGCCTCATTTTTTTTTTTTTTACCAGATAATAAATATTTTTTCCAGTCTTTTTCATATTAAATGTCAGTTTCTCTGCTTTGGGACAGCTAGCTACAGGTATGCAAACCTGAAGATGTGATTTACTCACTTGTGACCCTCTCTCCCACCCATAGCCAGACAAATTGGTGATGTTTTAACAACAGCTGCACGTGGCAGCTCAGAACACAACCAACAAAATTACCTGGCACAGTTGCAAGTTGTTCACCGCACTGACAAACAGTTACCAACCACTTTCTTCTGCTCTCTGAGCTTAATCACATTACAGACACCTCTTGGAAACCACATCCTTCTGTTGCAGTATGACTTGTCCCCACCACTTACGACACACTTTCTGATTAAATGCATGAATGCCATGCTTTATCGCAGGGAGAAGTCGCTGCGGATGTTCAGAGGATCCCCACTCTGCACAGAGGATGCTTTGCCCACCAGCTGCAGAAACTCGCTTCAGGCACCAGGACCCCCTTTGCCTTTAGCCAAGTGCTGTCCTCACCCAGCAGTGGACTGCTTGGCACTCTTTCTCCAGCACTTTTGGCTCACACATTACTTGCATGATAGCACATCACTGCTGCTTTACTCAGAGGAAATCTAACAATCCTGCCAGGGAAGTAAGGGAAGAAATTCACTTCTCATAAACTGACTAGAAAGAGGCAAATTCACTGCCTACCAGCAGGAACGTGCCTATGAATAGGCACTGTGTAAACACAGATTGCCTATTGCAGAATGACATCGAGTGTGGTTACTGCCAGCCACCTCTTCCTGAAATTCAATAGACATTGATATTTATACCCAGCCTTTGAGGTTTAGCATGCTTCAGCACAAATATACATTTATTAATACCACATAACGCCAGGCCTTATTGACTCTTATTGAGTCTCATTCCACTCACAGATATACATTTTTTCCTGGACTGTCATGCTCGAAATAAGTTAAGCCAAGAGTGAATGATCTTTCAATAGAGAAAGTAATATATTTAAGGCCACATTCACCATTATTTCCCTTACTTCCCTTCACCAAAGTGATATTTATAGAGAGGGCTACATTCTACTCAGCAGTAGATTAGTGTTAATAATATACGACTCCAGTGGTTACAGAAAAGTTGATCTGAACATATATTGACAAAACAGGGAGTGGGAATTTGGCCCAACATTCTCAGAATAGGAGTACTAGGACTGGAGTTATGCCAAGGAAGAATTTGATCCATACTCTTTCTGAAACAAGGGAGCCAAATAATGCAAAAAAGGAAGCTGATCTGAAGTCTGTTTACAAGAAAATCCATGATCTTCAGTGATTTAGAGTCCAGCTAGAGGAAGGTTAAGTTCAAAAGCAATATCACCTGACTAAAATAAGTTATTTCTCCCTGTAAAAGGACCTTTTAATAGAAATGAGGACAAATGAAATTCTTAAGAGGTGACCTTGCTGTGGAAATACAATCCTTTCGCGTTTTCCATCTCAGACCCTGTGATGTAAAAAGACATCAAAACACCTATAAAGCAGTCTCTCCTTCTACTGTCCAGTATTCTCACGAACCTTCATCAATATAAATGCTTCAGTGGCCATTGTAAATAGTCCAGTCTGTGTGCCTGAGGTTCAGTTATACCAGGCAGATCTGGTAGCTAGCAGAGCAAGATACAATGACCCATGTTATTATTCATTTATTTGCCCAAACAAATAAAAAGGACTTGGGTTCTGCCATTTCCAGCTAAGGAGACCCAGCACTGAAGTGGTGACTGCCAGGGCTTCACCAGCAGAGCAAGGTGTATTGATTACACCCTTTTTTCCTTCCAGACTGACCCTCCCTTTCCCCTCTCCTGACATGATAAATAGAGCTCACGTCTGCTGCAACATTGGGCTGAAATAGGTCAGGGAGTCTTCAATGAAAAATCTACATGCAGGAGTCATGAATTTCCATCCAGCAGCAGACAACCAGCAGGCTAGAGGAGGCAGAAGCAGAAAGGAGTTGGCTGATGCTGGTCCAGGGAACTGCTGCTCCTTTACTCTTACTCTGCAGTGCCAGATGGCTGGTCCCATCCTGCTTGCTGCATTTTGGTGTATCACAGCCGGCACTGCCTGGCTGTGCAGGGAGGAGGGAGGCAGAAGTGCCAAGGTTAGCAGGTTGTGAGGCTCTGCACAGGCAAATTGTGCTGCTGACTCAGTTAACCAACTCCCCTGCAGGGGTCTTTCTTTAAGGCTAATCTCAACACCGCTCCTGTCCAAGAACGTCCCCAGCATCCAGAGATGAATGAAAGAAGAGAACACACCACGCAAACAAGCCTTCAGCACTTATCTGATTTTGCTGGGGAAGATCCCATGTGCTAACTGCCTCCACTCACACGCCTAATTGCTTCTAAGCCTGGTACCTTCTGAGAAAATCCCACTTGTACTGACGCTCTGGTTTTTCAGGGTGTAACCATTGGGAAAAGAATGAAATAGGGTAAAAGCATTTTTAAAATAAAAATAAGCCAAGTTCATAACAGATGCAAATCTTTCAGCATTTCAGCTCTTCTTTGTCTAAAAACAAGGAATAAAACTCTGCCATAATTTAGCCTGATCTTCCAACATATTTATGTTCATATCTCATGGGTTTCAATGAGAAGTGGAGTTAACTATGTGCCATATCTCAAAAGCTGCTAAGTTTTGTATTTGTTTTTGTATTTGTTTTTTTGTATTTGTATTTTGTGTTTGAAAATAATGAAAGCCATAACTTTGCCAATGAATACAGGAAGCTAATTTCACTGATCAGCTCCATCCTTAATGTGGCATCATGCTGTACCAAGTGTTTCATTTGCAATATACAGACAGACAAGTTCTGCTGCTTGAGAAACATTATGGTTTTTCAGTCAAAGACACTTGTGTGCTTTGCATTGGGCCAGGCACAAAACTGAGCCAAAGCAGTGGGAGAAAACAGGTAGCAAACCCCCAGGTTCCAGTTCTCCTCCCCAGCCAGCTGCCTCCTGCTTGCCCTCTTCTGGCTCCTTGGCTTTTGAGCTCTTGGCCTCATGGTATCCTGGCTGCAAAAGAAAAGCTTGAAGTGTTTTACCCAGCCTGACCTACACTGCTGTGTTTAGGCTGTATTCTTCAGTGATATGCATTGTAGCTGGGAGCCAAGGCAGGAACTACCAGTTTCCACCCAAAGGCCAGAAGGATTTCTGTCTTCTTGAGGAAATCTTGCCACTGGTCCTCAGCGCCAGAGGACACTTACATTTCAGAGATGTCATCACTTCAGCTTTGATGCAGGCACACATGTTTAGGAGAGGGACAAAACCTCAGGCACATCCTTACCAGGGCCAGAAGCGATGCCTTTTGTAGCAACTGTGCAGCCAGTGCTGAGACCCAACCTTGTCCCTGCTCCACATTTGTGACCCCAGGCATCCATGTCCACCCCATGAACTCCACCTTCAGTCCTGGAGGGAGTTTTCTGTCCTCACAAGTAGTCCTGCTGCTGCCATTACATCTGTTTTGTACTACTACCTTCAATATTAATAGGAATATGTTGCAAAGGATTACTTGCATTTCTCCTTTTGCAGGATGTAAGACCTGGCTGCCTTTGTCCTGATTTTCAGATACAGTTTTTTTCATTTATTACATTTCCCCTCCGTGTCACTCCCAAAAATTGTACAGGCTGAAACTTTCCCAACTTTAACTTGAAGCGTAAAGTATTTTTTTTCCAGATGATCCCTATTTATGGGCTCGCAGACTGGCCAGTGTGATCTCAGAAGGCTGAATTGAAGTAAACAACATGTTGAAATATATTTAGTGAATTATCATGCAAACCACAGAAGAACATGAAGAGAGAGAGGAGAAGAGGGTTGGGTAGTAATTTAATGTTTTCTGTCAAAGAAACCAGATATTAAAAAGGCTTATTAGGTCAGTGAACTCAGCTTTCCTGGGCCAGGCCATAATTGTTTCTTATGATAAAGATAATTTCAAGTGCTTTATCTAGTAAAGGTTTAAACCCTGCAAATGAAAAGGTGTGCACCCCCACCCTCAAGGAAGAATTCCACAAACTATCATATCTCCCTGTCTCACACAATTATCTGAACACCTATTTTGCAGATTAGGACATGTAATAGTAAGGATGGGAAGTCATTTTATAGTGTCAAAGTGTGCATAACAACAGTCAGGGCACAAATTTTATCTGTTGCTCTTCCTTCCCCTAACAAAATAAAATAAATGCTGTGCAAATGATATTAGAATGGTGCAACAAAAATTAGAATAATGAAGGCAGGACTATCACTCATTTGACATAATGTCAATGGGCTGGATTTTTGGCCTGAAGAAACTACATCTATTTGCCTGTGTATACATGTTCAGTATGGCTTGACTGAATGACTCATGGAGTCATGAAATGTAAGGCATGTGACATGTGTCAATCAGTCCATTTAATCATGCACAGACTACTTTACTGTAGCAGCCAGGGAGACTGGGTAAGTCTCCAGAGCTGGGTGCTCAGGTATGCTCTCTCTTCCTGTTCCTGGGCAAAACTTGAGAATCTTTTGGTTTTGTGCAGGATTTCTAGTCTTGCAGCAATCCAGTCAGAGCTATTGCATGGCAGCTGCCCCTCTCCTGTCCTCTCTCTCCAAGCTGCTGGATGTCTATGAAAACCAAATGTTTCCACTGCATAATGAGTTTGATTTTACAGCACTTGATCTTGTCAATCTAGCCTTTTCAGGAAGCATCAAGCTGTTCAATAATGTATGAACAACAAAAGCACTGCACACTTGTAGAGTAGGTGCATGATTTAGGGAAGCATCATGTAGATTCTGGGAGCATCCCACAGCACCTGCACAGCACATTGCCACCAGGCTGACTGTTCTGGGACACACAATATGGTCAGTACAGCCAACCTACGGATCATCTTCTTATTGCTCTTGAAAAAAGTGTGTATTTATCACTCGGTACTCCCTTAGAGAATAGTTGTGCAGCAGACAGTTGTTGGGTGTGATGCTCTCTGGCAGACGGTGGAGATGCCTTTTGACCAAATTCCAGTTTGGAAATTTCCAATTTCCAGTGGAAATATGGCAGCCTCAGCAGTTCAAAGCTGCTATCACACTGCTGAAAACACAGCATGAGTATATGCTCTGGGGGATGAAGGCAGCTCAATGTTTGGATGCACCTGTGTCTCTCAGCCAATCTGTTTGAACAATGTTAATTTGAAGGCTGCATAAGGCATTAAGAGAAATTTGCCCTTCTAGCAAAGGCTGTGACATCACATAGACTCCTACAGCAAGGGCAGCAGTCTGTGCCTATCTGCCAAAAATGCATCTGATGATTTCAGGAGGCAGAGAAATCCCTACTTCCTTTGGAAGTTTGTTCCTGCCTTGTTGTTTCATCATAGTGTTTGTTTCTTAAACTTTGCAAAAGTTATGATCACTGATGATAAAAATCTGTTTAAACCATTAACTACTTGTGCAACTCTATTCCAGTAGGTCAGTAATCTCTGTCAAAGGATGTGATGGTCTCAAGCCAGCAGGCTCCATATCATCAAGATTAAAAAATGTCTCCCCATTACCCTTACACAACAAAAGTTCACAGCCTGTCTAGGTGACCTCAGCAGAGAGAATGATTGGGTTTACAGTACTGACAGTCTCTGTAAAATTTCCAGGCAGGTCAAGATGCCATGCTGCTTGTAACTCTAGTACCTCTTAGTTTCAGCATTCTACTTTCCTTTATGACTCAGTAGCTGGGCAAAAACTGAAGGAAATCCACAGTAGTGGATGGCAAGCAAGGTACAGTTGAATCATAAAAGCTGCCAGACAGTTGTGAAGGGAGCACTGGATATTTTTGCATACTTCATTTGAGCAATAAGCTTACAAGGAGAACTTCCAAGAATGTGGATATGTTCATTGAGAGACCAGCTTGTACAAAGACAGACTTTTATTCTGCAGAACTTACGCATATTTAACTCAAAATGGAATGATCCAAGAGCTCAAAATCAGGCTCACATGCACAAGCTTTTGCAGGCAGCAGGACTCCACAGACGCTGTAAGCAGAGCACAAGAACGGCATTTTATAGGAGCACTGTCACACAGAGCCCAGCAGTTAATTTCCAAACACCACATCTGAACAGAGTTCAGGTGTTTTGAAAATTGTCATATTGTCTCTAGTCTATACACTAATTTTCTAAGACTGACACTGGCTAAGCACCAGCCCTGTTAAGTACATGTCTGATTTCTATTAGGTGTTAAAACTCTTTATTTTAAAAAAATTGTACAGGGGAAAAATTAACCTCAGAAAAGATATCCAATAGAATTTTTGTTGAGGGCAAGAAAGGGTTTTAGGCAACTTCTATTTGCTGTATTGTTTCCAAAAACAATGAAACACTTTCAAAGTTTATGTTTCTCTTGACATTTCTCAGATACTAAAGTACTGAAGGGCATGACTGGGAGCCACAAAGGTACTTAAGTGCTTCTTGTTTAATTAAGGGTTAGTCAAGCAAATACTTAAGCATCTGGGCATGCATGTCCTGCTTTCTTTCACAAGACATTTGAGGCAGAACAGAGACTAGATACCAAATTTCTCGAATCTTAAACTGCCTTACAAGTCAGCCTAACTTTCACACCAGGCTAATGGAAAATTTGTCTGGGTTTAATGGACTTTGTTGAAGATCTGAAGATGTCACTCAAGGCACAAATAATTTCAGCAGGGGAATGGGACCCAACCTTGTTTCTAAGAATGTTTAGTCATGTGTACTTGCCACTGTGGATATAAAATAAATGGATGGATGCTCTTACTGAAATCTGAGTATTTGCAAATGTTCCGATATTAAATATTAAGAGTAACTTAGCCAAAATCTTTCTCTTACCTGTTTTTCAAACTTGTCTGCTACCATCCTTGCCAATGAGTTTGAGTTTTGAACCAGACACTTTAACAGCAAATGACTCAAAGTGATCTTCCCTGAGCTGAAGAGTGAACTCCTCTTTCCTTGTGCCTTAATAACACTGATCCTCTACTGCTTCTTTTAAAGTCTTATTTCAGATAACATTATCGTGCAGTTCGGCAAGAAATAAAAAGCTGTTTGCATCATTCACGTGGTTTACTTAAATTTTAGCATTACATTCAGATTACACGATGAAAACGAACCTGTTTGGCTACCCTTTTCCCCTGGTTTAAATAGCACTATGCTCCAGTGTGTGGGATTCAGACACGGCACAGCAAGTACCTGCACTCAGACAAACAAACTTTTCTCATGTTTGGATGCCATTTCTAGTACACTGTTTGGGGGACAAACCCCCAAAACACCAAAACAAAAAAAACCAACTCCTTTCCATGTACTCCTCTCCAAGCATTTTGTATGGCAGCATGTGACTGTAACATTTGGATGCATTCCCAACAGTGGAGTCCACAGAGTGTCCGTCTGTTTAAGGCTGCTCTGCCTGAGGAAAAGATCCCTTTTGAAAAGGATAGAAGGGAAAGGACAGAGGAGAACGTTTCTGTGGGTGTGGTTTTACTTATGGTGGCAAAGTCTGACCTGAGAAACTTTTCGGTAGTTCTCAAAGATAGATCTAGGTTCAATCAGTCTCCTTTAAGATATGTAAATTACTAATTGCATTGTGCCCTTTTTAGCCAGCCAGTTGACTAATTATGCAATGCTTCATTTTGCAAAAATAGAAAGTATTCCCAGGCAAAGCAAATCAACAGTTCTCAAGCAGCTGATTTAAAAGTGTTTCTCCAGGAGAAACCTTGAAAACAACGTAACATCCCAAATCTGCTTAGAAATTTCGTAGAGTAATAGCATTCTGTTGCCATCAAAACATAAAAAATAAAACCCTTCTATATAATCATCTTTCAAAATAGGAATTACATAACGCTCGACATTTAATGAACTTTTATTGACGTCGGTGGGACTACTTATGCTGAAGCTCATCTGCGCGCATTTAAAAGCTAAAGAGCGCGCAGGCAAGGGAGAGAGCAGTGATGCCGTGATGCAAAAAAGAGGTTCCTACCCCAGCTCTCCGAGGCTGCAGATAATAGATTTGCCTCTGTCCTAATTATACACTCCATCTCCGTGCATTAGCATGGAGCCTAGAAAACCTGACTCATCATCTCTAACAATCCCGGCGACCTGAGGCGCACACACACACATTTGCATGCGTGCTCCCAACTTCCCCTAGAGCAAACACCTCATCCTGCTCCGCCTGGCAGCAGCGCAGTCCTGCCCCTGCATGCGCAACTCGCCGCCCTGGCAGGCAGAGCGGCTCACCCCCCGCCCCGGGAACGGGGGTATCCCGGGAGGATGCGGGTGGCGATGGCCGGGGGCTGGGTCTGGCGCCGGTGTCGGCAGGCAGGTGGGAGGGGGAGCCGAGGCCGGCACAGGGGTGACCCCGCACTGGGAGCCCCGGGGACGCTGCTGGGGGCAGCGGGACCGGCCCGGGGGAGCCGCGGCCGCCCAGACCCCGGCCCTGGGGGCGTGGCGCCCGCGCCTCATTTGCATGGGGCCCATCTTATTGGCCGGCGGAAGGCACGCGCCGAGGCGCCGGCTCCTCCCCTTCTCCCCAAGGCTGCCCAGAGACGCCACCGGCCACGCCCCTCGGCGGCCCCGGCCA
>VZRF01004612.1:0-93973 GCA_013396875.1 Vireo altiloquus | reverse complement strand
GGGGATGGGGATCGGGATGTGTGTGGGGGCTTTCCAGGAGGTGAGTGCCTGGGGACTGTGGGGTGGGGGGCAGGAGAGGGGTGCAGGGCGAGGAGGACGTGGTCCCAGGGGGTGCCGAGAGGTTCCAAGTCCCGCGCCCCCATCGCCCCCATCCCCCTTGGGACGGCTGTCACTTGTCCCAGGCTGCTCCCCTGCATCCCGAGGGCGTGGGGGGGCACCCGGTCTCCCCGATGGCATCGGGGGGCTTGACTTGGGGCCCAACCGTGCTTGTAAAGTTTATTATCCACGTATTTCACCGGCGAAATTCATCACCGCGATCTCCGTCAAGTCTTTGTGCGGGGGGGAATCTGACATCAGAGCTTTAAAAATGTAAGAAAAGCACCGAAGAATTGCCAGCCCCCCGCCCCCCAGTCCGCTGGACCACATCCCTGCAGTGCCCGGCCGCTTCCCCGCGGACCCCCCGTGCCCCTGGAGGGCTGCGGTGGCTGCACCCCCTGCTCCCGACATCTGCCTCTCGGGGAGCATTAGTGGAGGTGCTTTTTGTTTGTCCAGTGCAAATGAATTAAAATTGCTGAGCTGTTCAAATGCGCCGAGTCTCCGAGCGCCCAAGATGAACGCGATGCCGGTTTTGGTTTTATTTTAATTCAATCTCTCCCAACACATTTTGCTCCAGGTTGGTTCTTGCAAATGCTAAGAAAGCCTGTAAGTCAATGAGCTCAAATATTTGCGCTCTTTGTCCAAAAACTGTTTTTCTTCCTCTGTGGGTCAGGCCAAGTGCCAATCAAAGTTGTTTTTCAAGCCTCTCTTCCCTGCAGTAGGACTGCTTTTTTCTTTCTTCCTTTTTTTTTTTTTTTTTAAGGGTTTGGTTTTTGGAAAGGAGGTGTGTATTTAGGGGAGGGGGAGGAGAAACGTTAAAAATCGGTCAGAGAGAGAGAGAAGCAGATCTTAAAAATCATGTTTCTTGAATATTTTAATGGAAACAAAATCTTATTAAATGTGCATGCTTGGTATGTGCAGTTATTTTTTCCATAAACTCTTGGATCATATTACAGTTGATACTTGGTGCTCAGCTCTTAGCTCAGCTTGCGAGAAATGTAATGGATCAGAGAAGCACACATCAGCAGAGTCTGACTTTTAACCATTTCGTTGCAGGATCAAATGCCTTCTTGGCTTTAGCTTGCTGCTGTTCCCGCTTTAAGAAAAACAAGTACTTAAAAGAGAGAAGTTCTGCAGGGTTAAAGCCTGAAACAGCTTCAGACTTGACATATGTCTAAAGACATACAAATTAACCAGTGCCAAATATGTCTGTAGAAAAAACAGGGAGGGAGCTTGCTTTGTTCTGCCAAATAATCAAAATGTTTTGTTGACAAATAAAGTGGTGCTTGGCAGCACTTGTAGATCTAAAATTAAATTTAAGTTACTGAATTTTTTTGAAGCCATATTCCCATCCTGCTGGGTAGGACTTTTTTGTATACCTCTTTAATATCAGTGGGAGTTAGGAGGCGGGGACAGGGTTAGATGGTACTTTTCTGGTAACAGGAAACTTGCAGGATTTGATTTATTGTTGTATTTTTATTTTATTTTAAAGTAGTTTAGGGATGATGGTGAAATGTAGGCACCAAGTTGGATCTGTTGAGAAGGCAGCTTAGTGCTGCTCTGCTTTGGTTGTGGTCATTTCAACCATACAAAATTGGGGAAGAATAAAGAAACTGAGTGACAGCCCATGAAACCCTCTTGAAACATAGGTATTCTGTGTTTTCAGTGGTTGTACTGGGACATTGTTCCATCTCTGTTGTAGGCTGAACAATAAAAATAGAAGTGCAAAGCTTCTGACTACATCTGTCATTATTTAAAAGTTGGTGTAATAAAAATCACTGTAAAATTTAACCTTTTGCACCTCATTGGCAAGCATGCAAGTAGAAAACATGAGGGAAAAAAAAAGCTTGATAGAAGTGAGATGCAAATTTGACCTGAGTCTCAGAGTAATAATCTTCAGATAAGTGCTGCCTCATCTGTTCTTTTGATGCTATTTGGTTTTTTTTTAATGCTCATGTGATAATATACTGGAAAAAATGATTGGCCTTGAAACATGTTGAATCTCTTCTGCCCTCCTCAGTCTTAAATCTTTATTTGAAGTAATCTGATTGCTCTCAGTTTAGGTAGTGCTGTTGTCAAAATCATACAGGCCAAAGCAAGCTTTCAGTTCAGTGGCATATAATGAAATTTGAAATATATTTGAAATAGTCTAGCAGGTTTTGGATTCTCAAGGGTGAAGGTAAGTTTCTCTTTCAGCTGGGAAACAGGAAGAGCTAGATGCAGCACTTTATTTTTCGGCCAATTTCAGATTAATCAAATTTACGTTTTATTATGGAAAGTTCTATGAGGGCAGCACTGGGAATCTTGCTATGGATTCGTGGGTCGAATTTGCCTGTGAAGAATGTTTCTCATATTAAAAGGATACAGCTTCCAGTTGGGTTTATTGTCATGGTACTCTTTAGATAACCAGATCTACTTGCAGAACAATTGTTGCTAATCAGAAGGGCTTAGACAGTCATAGATACAGCAACTGCATCATTATGTGGTTTAGGGAGAAAAAAAAAAGGACAGCCAGTAATAGGTGATGCTGTCTTGGGTTTGGTGAGCAAGCTTGTTGAACAGACAGTCAAGGCTAATGCTTTAACTCAGTTTAAAATAAATAAAAGAATGACCAAAACAAGATGAGTAGCTCTGGTTCATGGGATGGCTGTGCAGCCTTTGTAACAATACTGTGCCATAGCAGGGAAAATGCTTATGCTTAACGTGGCATACAAGTGCTGCTGCCAAGCCTTTCCTAGAGGTGGCTGAGAATTGCTGCCGCTCCAGTAACCAGGACAGCTCCAGCTCTCCCCTTTGAAAATGCAACATGTAGGGGAGTCCCGGGGCAGTGGAGCTCTGGGGTGTTATCCTGTAGCCTGATGGAAATCCAAGGTTCTCCTGCCTAAACAGAATCAATATCCCAAGCAAGAAAGAAGAGAATATGTATGAAGAGCTCAGTATTTCTTTGGACAAATAACTGCTTCAGGAAGGCTTTTAGGAATAAGCAAAAAGTCTTCAGGGATGGAAAAATCCTGATATGTCAGGAAATGTAGGAACAGGGAGGATTTGCCAACTGTTCAAGCTTAGTTGCAAATTGCAAAGCATGTGAAGTAAAAGGTTCTTTTATGTGTACATACAAGTCGGTAGGATGGAAGAGAAGTATAAATATGGTTCCAGGATTAAATATTTGGTTTGTGTTAGATTTCAGTGAGGGAGATAGAAGGGCAGTGGCAAGGCGGGTGATGGGGGAGTGTGGTTTAAAAGCAACCTTTAGTGTTGGCAAGATGGAAGTGGGCCCAACTTAGCTGACCCTCCTGGCTTGAGCCAGTGTCTGTGCTGGAGTGCAGCATAAAGGCATATGGAATCCAGGATTTACCTGGTACTTAGAGACCTACCCAATCAGGGTGATCCTGTGAGAGAGGAAATACCCATAAAAATGAGGGTCATAATTTGCTCCTCATCATCCCCTGCCAGTCTCCTTCTTTAGTACAAGTCTCAATCCTGTACAAAGTTACTAAAGCAAATATGAAAAAAATATGTGTGACATGATATCACCAGAACTAGGTCATGCTAGACTAATGTAGTGGTCTTCTGTTGATAAGACAGCTGCTACAGTGTCCTCTTCCAAAAGCTTTGAATGCACTTAAAACTGCACTGTAGTCATTAAACACCTGAAGTAACATCAAAGGTTGAACTTGACTGAACTGCAAGTCAATGCAAATTAAATGTTTGTATTTACTAACATCAAATGTTCTATATATTAAAAAGTTTAACTGAGTTTGAAAACTATTTGGGCAAATTCATAAAGGAAAAATTGAACAACACCTGTAAATATGCAATAGCAACGCCTCTCAGTGTAGTTTCTGTATCCTTTCCTGGCTGTTACATGTCTCCCATTGTCCCCTAGGAGTGACAGGTTACTGGGCAGGAGGGACCTTTGATCTGACACAATTTGTCTGGTTTTCTGTTACTGTTAATTACAGTGATTTGAAACTGATGAGAATGGGAAATATGGTGGGCCATGCTGAAAGAAGTCACTGCTGAGGGGAGAATACAGTGGTAAATGTTGTTGCTCCAGGGAGAGAGGGGAGACACCTTGAGCACTGGCATAGTTAAAGTGGTGTGAAATCCAGTGGTGTGAAATGTGAGAGTTACAGGCTTGGCTGTTTGCTACTCATCACTTTTAATAAGAGCAGCTCCTTGGAAGGAGCAGGGAGTAGGATGTCAATGCAGGAGGACCAGCAGCGTACTGTCACCCTGCAGGGCTGTGGCGTTGGAGAGAAGGGAAGCTAGGAAGGATATACCCTAACTAAACAGGTACAGAGGTGGGCTGGCTGGGTGTGGGAGAAAGGGCATATTGATTTTGCAGAAGGAAACTAAGAAAGTTTGCTTTTTTAATCCAGCAGAAACAAAGGCTGAGAGGGGATATGATCCGTGCCTATAAATACATCTCATGGTAAGAGCCAGTGAGGAGAAATTAGCTCAAGAGTAGATGGATGTAATATGGTCATAAGTACATTTAGGCTGGAAAATTGATGTGTCCACAGGTACAAGGATCTGGAAGAGTTTGTTCTAGGTCTGATGCTGCCAAAAAAAGCACCCGCTTTTAAGATAGAAAAATGTGCGAACGTCATTAAATGGTGTGGTGCTCACAATAGCACTAGCCTAGGCTCGGGGAGCTGAGGTCATACCCAAAAAAAAAAAAAAAAAAAAAAAAGACACACTTTCATTCACATTATTGTTCTGTGTGGGTAAGTAAGAAAGTAGCCCAAAAGTGAACCAAAGATAGTTTAATGTCTTATAAGCCCGTGTAAGGCAAAATATGTGTCACCAGGAGTCATGAAGATGCATGGAGATGCTGTTACCTGCACTGTGAAAATCAAGAGGCCTTTCAAAGATATCTCAGCTATTTTGAGGGAAGTCAACCTGGTTCAATCTGTTCTGAGCATTGGCAAATGAAAGTTGCTATGCCTTTGCTTGGAAAACACCCTAGGTTTTCCACAATGCAGCATCTTTTTTTCTTGAGTTGAATAGTCTAGTTGGCTTTAGAAATAGTCTAGTTGGCTGTCACAGAGAATCTTAATTTGTAAAATCAATTTATGTCTTCTATAATTTGATGCCTCTTAATAATAATCTCTCTTCACGTTGTAGGGAATGTGAGGGGCTGCCTGGATGGCTTTAAGTCTCCAAAGTGAGATTTCTGCCTAAAGGAGATCTCAAAATTATTTGCAAAGTCTGTCAAGAAAAATCAACTCTGTTTGCATTGGTTCCAATATTAGCAACATTCTGTTGTGTAAAACATTGTCTCTGCCTTCAGTGTTTGTGTCTTCCAGTCCCCTAGAGCACTGGTGAAACATGGTGAAACCAGCTCAGGTCGCTCCTCCAACTAATCCTGCATGCACAGCTGGGGGGGAAAAGATGGGTGTTTTAGGATCCAAAAGTGTAAAGCTATAAACCAAGAGCAGTAAGCTTTTTAGCGCAGTTAAAGTAAACAGCAACAGGCCCCTCACTCTCATAATTCATTCTTTTTCCTGAAAGATTTGTTAAAAAACTCCCTACAAACTAACGACTAAGAACAGGGTTCTTTCCTGTGAAATAAATGCAGTGAAAATCCAGAGCTGACTCGTTTCTCTCCTTCTCCAACCTCACAAGTGTTTCAATAATTTGTGTCTTTTCAGAATATGATCAATTTAACTTATTGCTCTCCCATGCCCTGTGTAATTATAGTCTGTGTCCTGAAATCAAAGGGCAATATTGCTCTTTGCACTTATATGCTGGTCCTGGGGCTTCCTGGGTTCTCCTACTTTTGCCTTAAAAACTACTGTAAAGAAATTTCCTTGTGTTTTCCTAGTTTTACAGGCTGAAAATGACATGGCAGAACTATTAAATTTTCATTAGACCTGTAACAAGAGTGGCATGAGTGACATGAACCTCTGGTGAGCGATGCTGTTTTGCAATGAAAAGCTGGGAGAGGTGGCCTTGTAACAGCCATGCTCGTGTAGAATACTCATTCTGTTTAAAAAAACAAAGGCAAAAACACAGTCTTCCCTGAATTACAGGGAGGGAATGGGGGTGAGAAAGGAAGGAAGGTGGGCAGGAGGATTTTCTTCAAAAGAAACTTTGAGGTTTAGTGTTGGGAGTGGGTTATCCAAATGTGGAGGTTGTCCTCTGCTAAGACTTCTGCTGGTAGGAGTGGAGCATTGCATTAGCCAAATCACAGACTGTGGTTGGGAGATGTGGACTCTGTGAACATTTGCTTTAAATTTATGTATACTACCTAATTAGGGCTTCAAATCTCACATCTCTTTAAATGGCAGTGTTTTGAAATCTGAAAAAAATAATATGGTTCATTAAGCATCCTTGGTTTTTCTTCTCTCCCACATTGATGAGGGAGCTGCAAATACTCATTTAGTTCTTTATTTGAACCTTTTTTTTTCTGTCTTGGGAGATTTGAAAGACAGAAGATAGTGGTATAATTCTCCCCTGGCTGTGCATAGCTGGGGTCTGGAGATTTTATTATCAGATTTCCATTTACGGGGCTGGAGAATAAGGAGGGATCCCGAGCATAGTTTGTGTGGCCAGGCTGAATATTGGCTTTTTGTCTAAGTGGGTCAGGATGGACCGGGGGGAAATGGGGCATTTTCAGTAGAAAAGAAATCTGAATTGTCAGGAGGGAGACCTCAGTTAATGAGAAATTGCACCTCATCAGCTTTGGAAAAACCTGTTTGGAAATAATTTATGCTGTTTAATTTCTCTGTTCTTTGCAGGTGTTCCTGTTTGTATGCAGAGGTCCTTCCCATTGTTGTCTCTGCAGCCCAGCCTGGTAGTTTTTGTGCTTTGAGTAGAAGCTATAGGGAATGTAATGCAGATGAGTCAAATCGTGAAATGCCTTTACAGGGAGGTAGGGATACTCTCCAACAATTTTTTTCTGATTGTTTGCCTATCAGTCTGTCCATGAAATACATTACAGATAGATTGAGAAATTTTATGCAGTTCTTGGTGTGCCATCCTGGGCAGACCAGTGTTACTGATAATAGGGAAAGCCATGATTAAGGGGTATTAATTTTAAGTGTCTCTCTTAACCACTAGTTTCAAATTTTTATTATAGGCTGCTTCTTGCATATCAGACATTAGATAACTATCACTTGGGGTAAAATACTGGTATAGATGGTAGTTAATATTATGTTTTTATGAAGCTGAAAAACTATTTTGTTCCTGTTACACACCATATCAACCACTGATTTACTCAAATATCTTCATTTTCAGATCTTACTTAAATTGAAAGGAAGGTGTTTTGAAGCATGGGCTTTTTCCTTGAAGGGCATAATCTCTGTTACAGTCATGGACTTAAGTTAGGGAGAGGCTGAACAGGGTGTAAGTGATGGTGCTCAGGGTAAGAGACAGAAGTCAGTGCTCTTAATCTAGCAAGATATCTTAAATCTTTCCTGAATGTCCCTGGTTACCTGAATTAGGGTAAGATAAATAAACAGATACAACCTCCTGATTAAACATTTTTTGTTGTTGTTAATGACTCTCATATTACTCTCATGGTAAGCATCTTGTTTTGGATTCTGAGCTCAGCGGCTACCTTCAGTCCCCTTCCTCAGAGGATCAGGTGGTAAAAAATAATAATGGAGTGGAATATGAAGTATTCCTGGCTTCATGTGCTGGGAGTAGGCTGGAACAGACATAAGTCTTTATCACAAGGGAATATGGTGTGGTCAGTGTATGGACCACCCTTTGGCTTGTGGTTTAAGTCTTCCAACATATACAGATGTTAGGTTAACGTGTATGAAAGCCAGGAGGAATTGCATTCTTGAGAATTCTTTGGAGTCATAGGTCTATGTTATCTCTGCAAGTGCAAAAGACATTTGGAAGAAAGTAAAAGGTAACTTGAAAATCAGGTTTTCATCTATTCAGAATGGGCAATAAAGTAATAAATACAGTCAATATGTCTCAATTGCTGCAGTTTGGAATCAAACTGTGTAATTGTGTATCTGTTTTAAAGCATATTAAATTTCAAATTAGTTTTGTCATGAAACTGGAGAGAAATGTAAATTCTTTTAGAGTCATTTGACACTTAATAGGATGGATTAAAATTGTTCCTTAGAAAGGAGGAATGGCTGCAAGAATGACTCCTCACTTAACATTTTCAAATGAAAAATTCATGCTTCTGAGCAATCGCACATAACCTCAGTAAAACAAAGTTATGTTAATGACAGTGAAGGAGTACAAGCTGTCTTGGTGTAAACCATTCTGGAGCAGTACACAGCTGCTTACTCAAAATCATCTTTTCTTTGTCTCTGGGCAGTTTATTATTGTGTTGGATTTGCTCTGGCTGATACTAACAAAACAACTGAAAGCCAGCATATGTCCTCTGTATGAATTCTGCAGTTAAAAACTGTTTAATAAGACAGTATCTTAACAGTGTTGAACCTAATTTAATAGCACATGCTTGTAAATATGTTTAATATCTCCTGCTTTAGCATGTGGTAAAAGGAATATAGTTACACTATTGTCTAAATGTATCTGAAGGGGTTTTGGCCATATGGTTCTAAATCTGTTTTAAAGTAATTATGCCTATTAACTAAAAAAATAAAAAATATTCCCCTCTGAGTTGATTGACATTTCTCTCAGTAAAGCACCCTCATTGCTGATTAGAGGTGTGGAAATAGTAATTTGTTCTAACATTTAGAAATTTGATTAGACCTCTAATGAAATGGAGCGCCTACATGCTGTCTAAATATTCTACCTGACACCAGCTGGATCTCATCCAGTGTGGAAGAACACTTGAAATGTTGCTTTACTACAATATGTTTTGTGTCATGAAGCCAAGGTGCTGCCTGCATGCAAATACCCACTGGCTATTCAGCAGGCAAGGTAAACCTTGAGCCTCCCTGGAAATCAGTATCAGGATGTGATTATTCCAGTAAGCGCTGATTGCCTGACTGCAATATCTGGCTTAGAATTAGAAAATTAGAGCAGCTGTTTATAGAAAAGCACCCATACCACAGCTCTGTAATCTGGACTTCAGGTGGTTGTGCACATGCCTTATACACAACATGGTGTGTATATGAGGTAGAAACATGCTGAAGTTCCCAATTTGTCCCTGTTGTTGTCTAGTAATAAGGTGACAACAGCACACTATAAATAAGAATTTAAAGTTAAAGCATCACAATATTCTCCCCGTTGTGAGGTGGCTTGTTCAGTTCTCTCCAAAAGCTGATTGCAACACCCATTAACATGCAGTGGCAGCTATTTGAACACCCATGTTTTAAGTCCTCTTTAATTCAGTTGCAGCCATATTCACTCCAGACCACTATGGATAGAAGACTCTAAATTTGGACTTTGTTAGTATCCTATGGTGGAAATTTCCAGTCCCTAGTGGTAGGAGACATATCAAAACACTTGAGGAACACTTGAGGTGCATGGTGTTCCTTAGTCAACAGTTCATTTTCACTGGTTACCTTCTCCCTGTGAAATCCAGATCATAGGCTCTAATGTATCTCACTAGAATCAAACATGGCCTTTTTTGTTCTTCCTTGGGGTTTTTTTTTTTTGAGTTCTGTTTCTCCACCCTATTTAGTATTTTTACATTTTGCAGTCACCACATTTAAACAAATGCAGTGGAAAAGTTGAACCAGAAAAACTCCCAACTAGTTTATGCCATATTAATGCTTCAAAAATTAATTTTCATCTTCTGTTCCCTCCAGAAAACCCAAACAAACTGTTCAATTACATTAGTATTTTAAGTTTTGCGATAGTGGGGAAAGACTGGATGAGGCAGTAACATTGGGGGTCATTCAAGTAGAATCTGCTTTGAAATAAGTAACTTTTCTTCCAGCAATTTAAAACTTGTCTCGCTTCTGTGCTGGTGCTTGACAAGTAGTTAGGAGGAAGAAGTGTTGGTTGAAAAGGTCAACTTAACGTAATTAAAGGCTGAAGGAGCCTGCAGCCAGCATTGTAGTTCTTCAGGAGAGATGGAGCTTGTTGCCTCTTCCACCCGGGCAGAGTCCCAGAGGAAGGAGAGCAGGCTGCAGCCATGGAGGGTATGCTGGAACCATCTTTCACATGTCTTGGAAAAGCAAGAGGGGAATGGAGGTGGAAGGAGGGTCTCCTTCCATGGCCCTGCTCCTTAGGCTACTTATGCAAAAGGTATTAGATAAAGGTGTAGTTACTTGACCTATTTATCCAAGAGAAACTCGCCGTACAAGCAAAGGCAGTTTGACTATCCAGTGCTGTTGCTGTTTTGTATGGGGCACTCCTTTGAGTTAAGCTGTGCCTCATGAATACATAGAGGCAGCATCCAGCCATCCAAAATGGTTAATTTGTCTTGTTTGAGAAGGTAGGTCCATGGCATCAGTTCTTGTTTCCCAGGAAAGTTGGACAAAGAATTGCACTGTCTAACCTCTGTCTGTATAAGAGGTAAGGCTATTGCAACTAAAGGCTGTGAATGTGTTTCTTAGGAGCTGGGCTTACTCTGATGATAAGGTCTCAATTTGGGTTTGGAGACTTCATTAAAAAAAAGGGCAAGTCGACTGGAGAGCAATGGAGAAGCTTATTAGGCAGTGCATGTTAATCACTCTTCCATAGCTACAGAAGTCTTAATTCAAGCAGAGTATAAAATAAGTGAGTTTATTATTTCTTTATTACTTGTTGGTGCTTCTTTTTGTAGAGTCGTTAAGTCACCGTACTGTAGCAAAATCCCTCTTAGTAAAAGTGTAGGCAGTAATCTGAGAAAATGGTAGCACCTTCCAGCAGAGGCTGGAGGTAAATCTGAAGTCCTGTCAACCTGCTGGCCTGGGTGGCTGGAGAGCCAGAGTAACTGATCTGTCTCTGGGCAAGTCCTGTATTTACATGCAATAAGTCTTCTCTAACAGTTAGGAGTCTTCATTTTTGGAAATCAGCATCTCTTTTAAACTGCGCCATGAAAATACATTTGTATCTTAGGTCTTTGCTGCCACCAGCTCAGCTATATTAGGTCAGTGTGCTTTGGAGATTGTATCTCACTAATGACTCACTTTGGTAAGATGTAGCTTAAGATGCAAAATGTTCTTAAAAAAAAAAAAAAAAAAAAAGGAAAGGGGAAGAAACTGCCTGACTGCAAGTACTCTTATGGCTGTTCCAGCAAGTTGGTGGCTTGCGAATGTTCTGCTGAGATGAAGCCTTTCCCCTGTGTGTCTCTTGCCCAGACTTTCCCAGACTAATCAAATGTAAAACAGTGTGTCAGCTCCCTGTTCATTGTAAAACAGTCTCCTGCCTTGGCAAACAAGACTCCTTGGAGAAATAATTTGTTCTAATTGGTGACCATTTTAGGATTTCCTATCAGGTGAAAAATCAAAAGGGCTGTGGTTTTCCATCTGTGGCCCTAGCACCTATAAGACTTTTCTGGGCTTCCTTCAAGGAGACTGTGTAAGAAGACTCACTTCAGTAAACTCAGAGGTCTGGTGTGGGTGCCACCTCCTTCTGAAAAATGCTTACGAGTCAACTAATCAAAAGAGGCTTAAACTCCTGCCTTAGACAGCAAGGCGCTTGCTCTTGGAAATTGTACCTTTAGGCTAGAGGTAAAGCATGTTAGTCAGGGAGATTTTATTTTTCGTCTGGCACATTCTCTCTGTTTGAGTCATCAACCAAAGAAAGATGGCAAAGAAAGCTGCTTCTTTTAAAGAAGGAGGATATTGCTCCTTTTGGATGTCCAGGAGGACTCTCCCTTCCCTGGCAGACATAGGAGAACAGCATCAGCATGCCTTACATTATTTGAACTGTTGCAAAGACGGTCAGTGATCATCAGTTGTACATAAGCATTTGTCCAAGAAACATGTGCCAAGGGGGCTTCCCATTTTCTTTTAAAAGCTTTTCAATGGATTAACTTAAAATTTTAAGGAACATCAGCCACAAATTTTTTTTTTTATAAATGAGAAACTTTATAATGGGCTCATATTTTAATATTTTGATGTTGTCTTGAATGTTAACTCAAACAGCTTAGTTAAAGTTTTTCATGGTGAGGTGGCATAGCCAATATGTGCTTTTATTATTCCAGTACTGTCTATCTAAAGAAACATCATCTGCCCATCAGGTGAGTAGGGAGGGTTCATAAGTATATTGTCTTTATGTTTCAATGCTTAGGCATTTTTTTCTTCCCCTTTTTCAAATCTAAATTGAGAGAATTTCTGAAGAAGTGCATTCAGAAAAGGGGAATAATAACACTGGCTTCCTAAAACCAATGTTAGTAAAGAACTGAAGTGTAATGTACTTAAGATTCTGAAGTAAATTATATGATACGACCTGTGTTGAACAGGCAGTGTAGGAATGTGCTCACCCAGGCACTAAGGAGCTCCACAACACAGCCTGCATCGTTTACACTGGATTAGCACAGTGCTTGTTTCCATAGTGGTCCAGTTTAGCTAAAATGCTTCCTTGCTTGTGGGATGCCAATTCATATCTCAATTAGAAAATAGGTTCCATTTTCAAACAGGACTTACAGAATAAGTAGTATTCTTGAACCAGTCTGTTGCAGATGTATTGACAGCATTAGGGCAGATACAGTGGGTTGGACTGAAACTCAGTCTCCGGTCATCTGACAGTGGCCAAGGGAAGATACTGAAGAAAGAAGACACAAAATGGAGCAGTTTGTTATGCTCTCCCACAACACTGTCTTCCAGGCTCCAAGTATTCGCCATTTGAAAACTTTTTGAGCTGGAGGTGAATTCTGCATATTTAATAACCGTTCTTGCATTTCTCTTCCGTGAACCTGAACACTTCACTTTTAAACACACACTGGCTTTTTGTCTGTAGCATCTTACAGCATGGATTTCCACAGCTTAGTTGTGCATTGTGGAAAAGGCCAAATACCTCTGCATGAGCTTGTCACCTGCTGGTTGGTTCATAATCTTTTTATTGGAGGTGGTAAAAGCACACTGTGCATGGACTGTGACAGCAAGGAGGCAATCAATTAAAACTATTTGACGTGCTTGTGACAGCAGTCTCAGTAGTTCAGAGTTGCTGTTTCCAAGACTCAAGCTACTGGCTTTCATAATCCTGTTTGAAAAAGATGGCAGTAAACTAGGTGGGAGAACTCCAGTACTGAGCAGAGCACATTTCTCTCTTTGATCTGTGTGAGAGGATTTTGTTTTCTGAACTTAGGCAAGTAACTTTCATGACGCTTAAGTTAGTTCCTACACACAGTTCAAAATAACTGCTATGATCATTTGGTACATAAAATGTGTGGGAAAAGCAGTTTGAAAGCCCATGCTTGTGCCATTTGCTTGACTTTCTTATGTCTCTGAAGAGAATTTGGTTTTATGTAGTACTTGGTAAGTGAAAGGTGCTTGGGAGCATATGTCTGCAGCAGCATTTACTACTGAGCTAATAGATGGTGTTCTAGAAGTTTTTATCAAGCTGAAAACACCACAAGGACACAGACTTATCAAGAGGGAGTGTCGGCAGAGACACATGCTAAGTTTATTTCTGGAGTGTGGGGCTTCTGCTCACGTACCTATTCCCTGAAACACAACAAAGAAGCATCTGTGATACATTCCAGGTAGCAAAATGTGCCTCTGCAGTGGGTTTGCTACTCTTGTGATAAAATTCAGATTTCCCACTTATATGTCCTGGTTCGATGGCCAATCAGGGGAGCAGGCAGAGTCCATCTCATACTGAATTTAAAAAGAACAGCTACAAGAAGAGTAAGTTGTACAGTGACACTGCAGGGTGAAAATGCCTGGGAAGTGAGGCTGTATGACCTAAAATCTCATAGTTACAGGTCAGACAGGTTTTCACATTGAAAAGGTCCTCCACCTTTGTCTTCTTGAGTTAAACTCTGTGATGGATTTCCACCACACTTAGCTTGTGAAGTTTTTCAGTGTTTGGTAGTCTGTAAACATGTAGTGTTTGACATTAGTCACAATCATTGCTTGACTATCACCTCAGGCAGCAAAATACTATGTGTGGCCCAGAGACCTTGTTGCTTTTGATAGTCTATCATGCAGGTAAGTTGAAGCTGGGAAGGAAACAATTTCAGTGAGGTGATGCAGAGTTCAGAGCCCAGCTTCCTCCTCCCCTGCAGCTGTGGGGGACTGAGATGCTAATCAGAGGAGGATATTGTTATTATTTTTTCCATTAAAGTGCAAAGGTAGGACTCCACACGTGCTGTGAGCAGATGTCTTTATGGTACTGTTCGCTCCAAGCTGTCAAGCTTCATCCTTTCAACTGGAAACTCAGCAGTGGCTGACCTAACATTTGTCTGGTTTCTCAAGCCAGTTGTGCAGCAGAGCTTCATGTGCCTGCCTGACTCAGGAACTGTTAACCAAGGACTCCTTCAAAACCAGTGAAGCCAAGGACTTCTTTAAAGCTGACTTGTAGAAGAGCAGCAGTTGTGCTAGCGACTGCAGTGTAGGCATGACCTTAAGAATCTTACCTTGGTAAAAATCCAAATCTTAATGTTTTAGGGCACACTGTGCCTAAAATGTCTCTCTCTGTATGCTTTGTCATAATGAATACAACGCCAGTAACAAAGGGGAGAGATGAGAGAATGCAGCCTTGATGACGGTCCCTAGTTAAAAATTCACCCAGTCTGTTTTTATAGTAACGTGCTATTAAATGCATCTTCTTTTCTATAAACCCTAGGTGATGATGGTCTCTGCTGAAACACTGTAGCACTTGAGGATTTTCTAGCATGAATTGCAGTGGACATTTCAAGACTTTCTTTAAAAAATTGTCAGAGTGTTGTGTAGTGTACTACCCTTATATTAATCTAGTGTTTCAATCATTTAGCATCTTTGAAATATTTCAAAAAACTAAAACCAAACAACAAAAAAGGACCATACCCTGGGCCACTTTCTTAACAGTAAGAGGATGCCATTATGCATTTACAGTATGGATGAATACCATTCTATTTTGCTTGCTTACAAGGCATGTCTTTTTAGACAATACTTCTATTAAAAATTCGGTAGAGCATTCTAGGGAGACAGTTCTGCCAGAGATACATGATGGATTTGCATAACCCCAGGGGTCTTACTCTCTTTTTGTTTTTTAATCTCCAGTTGGCAGTATGCCAAATAAATCAAATGTGTGTGTGTTTATGAATTGAAGTATTTAACCATTCAATTGCTGCATTGTAAAGAGGCTCTGCTCTCAGTCATTAATTTAGGTATTAATTCAGGCCTGCCAAAGCAGCTGCTGTTCTATCTGCACTTTCTAGCAAGTGTTTGTTGTACCTGTGTCGCTGTTGAGGCAGCCACGACACACACGAGCCTCAGTAACAGTTTCAAGCAAAAGGCTTTCTTTTCTGCAAAAGCCAGTGTCATTTATACTCTTTTACATGTTTATCATTTATGTTACTCATCTATTGGTTGCTTAACTACTACAATAGATTCATTGGCTATTATTTAACTACAGCATACTATTATTGGTCACCTATAGCATAAGCATTCAGGCATTCAGAAAAATACCAGGTGCAGATATGTTGCTGTTTTTCTCCTCCTATTGTTTAACTTTCTTGGTTCTGTTGATACTACATTTTAATGGGTAAAAACTAGTTGTTTTTCTTCTCACAGACTTTTCTCACGGTCCTTCTCTAGCTGAAGTAACAGGCCTAAGCCATGATTTTACAAAGGCAACAAGGCCTTAATTTTATAAGGTTTTACCTAAATGCCAAATACCTGGTGGCAGTGTTCTGCAGTGTGGATCAAATGGGGAAGTCAGAACGATCTCTCCATAGGAGGATGGAGGCCACACATGTGACCCTCAGCGCTGCCCTTGCCCACACTGAGCCTGCAGCCTCCTGAGCACATGGGACACTTCTGGCAGAGCAAACCAGGCTTGGTTAGATGGGCTGTGCTCAGGCAGGACAAGGCAGCCCTCTGCATGGAGGCAGCGGATTAAAGGATATGCTGTGCTGCTTCAGAGAGTCTTCCTCAACACGCAGCGCTCCTGGCTGATGAGGAGGCAGATTAACTCAGTGCAGTTTTGCCAGCTTAATGGCTAAAGGCTATGTTCTCCAAACTAGATAATACTGGTCTGCCTCAGTATGTCAGATGTGGACTAAACCTGAAGGTGGAACGGAGCCAAGGTACAGATAGAACAAGTCCCAGCTAAAACCACTGAAGTTTTCTAACTTTTGCTCTTAATATCTGATGCTGTTGAAACATAGAAAATGCTCTTCTGCCATGCTTGTAGTATATTGAGTCATCAAGACATTCACTCACAAGGTCTTCTGTCCTGAGGGCAGTTCTTGGGGAGCACACAAACTCTAGTGTTACTGTTAGGTGTGCAGGGAGGGAAGGAGGTGAAGTTCTCCGTGGATGAATGAGAGAAGTGTTTCTCTTTTTTTCTATTCTCCCCATAATTTTGGTTTTGGCTTTTTTGTTTGTTTTTTTGAGGGTTTATTTGAAGGCTGAAGTAGACAAGAAGACCATTTGTTGTCTGCTGGTGCTTTATGTCTTGCTGGTCTTCAGACCACTACCTGGTTAGCCATGAAGTCCTGTTAGTCTGTGGTGGAAATTGAGGCTTTTCCATGACACAGCTGATCTCATCCTGAGTTAGACATCCCCTTCCTTTTTTCATTTTAACCAGTGTGCAGCTGGCTAACTCTGATTTGGATGTCTGTGTTTGGTCAGTTGAGTTTCATCCTTGGTATCTGAGAATGATTGGGGTATGAATAAAAAGTCAGATTTTGAGGTTTGGCTTATATTAAATAGAAGTGATTCTCAAGCAGCGAGGAAGTAGAAAAAGTAGCTGTATGTCTCTCATCCTTTTCAGGTAATAATCAATGTTTAGGTTTGATTTGGTGCCATTAGTTAAACAAATTTTCTTGTGAAGGTCTTTCCATTTTTCTTTTTAGGAGCCTCAACTTACACTGCTAGATCTACTCTGAACTTCAGTCAATATTAAGTTACAAGTGTGTCTTTAACTTGATATATTTGAGTCTATTCTGACAAAAAAAATTTGTGAAATACAGTTCAAGTTTCTTAAGAAGTGTTTTTCTGCATACTTGTTACTCTGATGTTTGGCTTGTGGTCCTTGTCTGCTCCCAGTTGCAGTTGGAGGTTGGTTTTGGTATATAGGAATTATCTCCAGGACAAGATACAACAGTAGGAGCAGTAAGGATGCAGATGTAGGTTTGCTTTATGGAAAATGTGATAGGCTTTTCTGACAGTAACTTAGTGTTCCCTGCTGAGTATTTCTCCCGTAGACCGAGTGTACCGGATATCTTTCAAAGAACAAGGAACCATTGTGGGACTTCTGCCTGACCATCCATCTTGGGTTTGGGAGAAATTGCTGACCTTTGGTTTCTAATTAGTGTGGATTATGTTCTTAATAGCTGGTGGAGGGATGGGAACTTGGGATAGGCTTCCTTTTATTGTGTGAAATCCAAAAGGGCTGTAACCTGTTACCAGAGCAAAAGCTCTCCATCAATTGTACTACATTGGCTCTCTTCCCAGCTCTTTGCACCACTTCATCAGCTGTGAGGCACAAAGATGCCAAATTCTTAATGTTAAAAGTTACTGGTTTAAGTATTTTGAAATGCTGTTCCATTAAAAAAAAAAGACTTCCTGCTGTTTGATTTCCTCTGCTAATTTTCATCTTTATGGCTTAGTTTGCATTTTTGGAGTTGGACAGTCTGGTAAGAGGAAGAAACTGTTGCAAAATCACTTGAAATACCCCTAACAAATGACTGTAGGCTAGGGCTTTTGCTTCGTGAACTCTTAACATTTTGACATTGTTTGTTCTGAACATTTCTTTTATTGCTTCTGGAGTTATATCCTGGGTTTAATTATAGGAATGGGTCATCTGTAAGAAGGAATTCTGCACTGTCAGCAAATAAAGGGTTGCTCATCATTTAAATCATTGCTCTTCACATTTTTGTCTTTTGGTTTTTCTTTTCCTACATAAATTGTTTTGAATAACAGGACACCAAGGTTTACCCTTCAAATGTGTATCTAAATTTTTGAAGTTGCAATGCAAATTTCATGTGAGATGAATCGCAGATATATATATAAAGCTCCCAATTTTAATACAATAGATGTCCTAAACAGATTTTTTTTTCTTCAAAAAATGATGCATCAATAAATGGTTATCAATAAACATCAAAATTTCACAGCTTTGCTGAATATACTTCTTTGTTCTTGTCAGTCAGAGTCTCCCAGGAGTACGGACATGTGAAGGCAAGGTAAACTGTGATTATTGAGTTTTCGTTTTAGTCAGAAAGACTATGTGTAGCTTTAACTATTATATTAATCCTCTTTAACTTTACAACAAATAATAAAGTTATCACCTAAAATGAATTGGATGCATCCTAAACTTCTACCACATTTCTAAACTGCTCTTCTTCTGCCAAAGTTGGGTGGCTAAATTAAAATGCAACTTGGCATGCACAGAAATAAACAAAATTCCTCCTGCCTCCTAAGGAAGAGTTTGAATAAAAGTAGATGCTAAGACACAACCCGTGTTCAGATAAGGGGTTTTTTTTATGCTTTCTTCTCTTTTCAGCAAGGATGGAATAACAGATGGTCAAGTATGACTGTATGACTAAAATTGTGTTACAATTTACTGAAACTCAGAGCATTTGACTGTGATTAGAGCCAGTGGAGGTAGACCCTGTTCCAGGATCCAAGAACCAGAAGTGAAAATGTGTTCAGTAAGCAACAGTGGGAGTAGAAGAAACCAGCTTGTAAGTAGGGTTTTAACCACCAGCAGCAGCAGCAGCAGCAAATAATGCTGCTTGTAACGTGAACTAAAATTCAAGGCATTTGTGTCTGTCAGCTGAAACAAATGTGGGCTCCATAGCATTAAGTCTGTGAGATTGAACTGGTGTATTTTGAGTTTGGATAACTGTAAGATAAAGCCGAGACTGTGAAAAAAAACCAATTCCTTTGGTTTAGCCCCAGATAGGAAATCCAGTTCTCCACTCCCACCCAGTGACAGACTTGACTCAAATTATTGCTGCAGATGATAATGTGTATTTTAAAGAGATAGACCACTGAATTTAAATAACAAAGATCCTTCTAAATGCTAGATCGTAGCAAAATTGCTTGTAGATTATAATATAAGAAAAGGTGTAATAAATAATAAATATATACTCATTACCTTCCCCTCAAAAAACATTTCTGGCTTTTTAGGAAAAACAGTTTGTTCTTTAGGAGAAGTTAATTTTGGGATGCCCTTAGGATTTATCTTTGATCTGGTATGTTTATTATCCTGATGTCTTGACAGTGGTGGCAGGTACTGTGAGAGTGGAGGCTCTGAGTCCCTTCATGAGTGTTTCCGGGACACTTCTCTGGGAGTTTGCAGGGACACAAGTGGCAGTGTTGTCATTGCTCACAAAATTCCCTCTTGAATGTTTCTTCCCTGTGATTTCCTCCCACTGCCCCATTGAAGCATGACCACCTTGATGTCAAGTGCAGGATGAATTAGATTTTATGTGCCATGTGTGTAAGAAGCCCCCACGCACCCATAGCACTGCAACCACTTGCTTCTTGGCTGTGTTTTCTAAATACATAGATATTCAGAAGTACCTCCTAAAGCAGCTGTTTGATCAGCCCCACTAGCTAGCGCTTCCAATGTCAAACAAAACAGCCTCCTTTTTTACAGCTTGCTAAAAATAGCCATTTCTTTAAAGCCTGAGGACACAGTGATTCATGTGGTGGTGAAGAGGAAGAAAGGTTATTTCTTTTGCTTTAGGCTTTGGGAAGAAAGCTGCTGTGCTATCCCAGTGCCAGCTGGGCTCATGCTTGCTCCCACTTGGCCTTCATGGCCACAACACCAACCCCAGTGGCTCTGGCACCTCTTGCTCTGCCACTGCAGCCTGGCAGCTATTTGAGATGCAGGTGCCACATCCCAGTGCCTGTCTTGGCTCTGTAAGGAAGGGTGTGCAGTCACTGCCACAACTGAAAATAAACCCATGAGATGGCAAGTTGCCGATTGCTGTCTGTGGGTTTGTGCTGAGCTCTCCCAAGGACGCAGGTATTTGTTACAATTCATAGCTGGGCAAAGGGGAAATGCTCCTACTTTGTCACCGTTCGAATTCCTGATCAAGCTCCTGACACCACTGCAAGTGCAGTTTAAGGACAGGAAGAAGTCACAGGTAGAGCTTAGGTAGGATTTTTCATGGATTCCTGTGTCAGCTCTCCCGTGCTCTGCAGAGGTCTCGCAGTGTGCTGCTGCTAAACCTGCTCTGAGGCTCTGGCTTGCAGCAGCCCTTCTCTCAGGAATGTGCTCAGGCACACCTTTTTCTGCTTTGAAGCCTCCTTCTGAGGAAACAGCCCTCAAAAAGTGCTAGTTTCAACATAAATGGAAATTGTTCTTACTCCACTAAAGTGTTTCTGGAGGATCGTGAAGCAGAAGATGACTGGTAGATGTGCATACATCTACCAGTAGATGTGCGTATTTTAGTTGCTGAGCAACCTGTTTCTTGCTTCAGCCTCTTAGGATAAGAATCCAATTTCAAATAAGATACTTGGGACCCTGGCTGACTTAGTGATAGCTAGTGTAACCTGCAAAGACTACTTGGACAGGAAAATAAAATTGTTTTCTTGGAAAACCAGAAGCTTTGCAAGAACTTTGGCCATAAGGAGCCGTATATCTGCACTGTTGATTTCTGATTCCCATAAACTGTTTTTTATGTTTGGGTTCTTGGGTAGACCTTAAATCACTGTTCTAGATAAAGCATGCCCAGAAGCAGTGGTTCTTATCTACAGCTCAACAAAGCCAACATTATATTTGTCAATGCTTGTAAACTTCACATTTTTATTAATAGCATCCTGAGAACTTGTGCAACCAGATGATGTTTGCTCCTTTTCTTCTCACAAGCTTGTTTTAACCAGTTTTAATAAAATAAAAGCTTTGGCAGGAAGGCAAAATAATCTTTCTTGTTGATGGAAGGGAAGAGTATACACTTTCCATGTCAAAAAACCCAGCTCCTTGGAAGTGTGCAGTGATAAGACTCATCAACTTGAATGATCATGTTCGGGCTTTTGGGGTTTTGTTCTTGTTTTGGTTGTTTGTCTTCTTTTTCCAGGCTTGGTTTGTTGTTTTTTTTTTTGGCAACTGCCTCCACCCAAAAGGAGCTGGATTTTGTTCTTTTGGTAGTGGATTTAACACACATTTTTCATGTCTGACTATCTCCTGGGCTTTCTGTCATCATTCACAGGAGTAAACTGTTGATACTTGCCTATATTCATCCACCCGAGTACTGTTTCCTCCTTTCCTCAAGTGGTAGATTATCTGCAGGCTCAAAGAAGTAATAGCAGTCACACTGGATGGGAAAACAAGGGAATGGAGCCCAGATCCTGCTAGAAGCAACACAGGGATTTTTTGGCCTGTGATCTGGCCTCAAGGACCAGCTTTGCAGAGCCTGATGAAGGTACAGATCAGAGAGCAGGATGGAGAAGGTTCAGCTCTGGTTTAGACCTGTGCTGCAGCGAGAGATGACAGTGTACAGGTATCCAAGTTGTGTCACTCACACGAGCTGCTTCCTCCAGATTATTCAGTGTGAAATAAAGGTTTTAAACTTTAATTTCCAGATAACCTTCATAAAACAAGTAAAATCCAAGCTTGGAAAAGCATTTCTTCTTTTTAATGTTCTCAGAAATTACTAGCTGCTGGCAAGACGGTGTATTTGAAGGCAGAAGATGTCTTCCTGTGGCTAGTGTAACTCTGTGAGGAAGGGGTTGCATGTGCAGATACCAGGACTCTACACCATTTCTTCATACTTTAGATTGAGTACTTTTTATACATGAGAAGTATTTTACAGGATTTTTGGGGCTGTGACAGTAGGCAGCAGATGCAGTAAGTTGTCTCCTGGCTGCTGGGCTTGATGCGGTTGATCCAGCTTATTTCTTCATCTTTTAGCAGCTAATTGTTCCAAAGTCACAAATTCTATTGTCCTGCAAGAGTTTACTTTGGAACATCTTTCTCGAATAATCATTGCTGATTTTGCATGTTATTTCTTAATCTAATTTAGAAAGGACAGGATGTTTTTAAGGATCAGGACAATAGTTACGTAGCTCCAGTGGCTTAATTTTCCTGTGTGGATATCAGTTGCACATTCATTACGGCACTGCTGTTTGTGCACATGGCAGTTAAGCTTAAAGTCCCCCTGGTAGAGGTATTTAAGGGTCATTTGTTATGGAAAACTTCAGACTTTTATGTTAGGGGCATGAAATACTTAGTATGCAAATCCAATACTGCTGTTTATGGATAACATATTAAAAGTCACCAGCACTGTGGTTGCAATTAGGGACTTGAGACAAGTGTGCAGCCAGCCAGATAGATGGAAAATAACCATAAAGAGGAAAAGAAAAAAAGACAAGAAGCAACTGCTTTAAATTATTGCAAGGGAAATTCAGGTTAGACATTAGGAAAACTTTAACAATCTGAGGAGTTAGTCACGGAAATAAATGGCCCATGGAGAGGAAGGAATCTCCAGGAGAATTGGACCAGTATTGGTCAGGAATCACGTGGACAGTGTTGGTCCTGCCCCTGATGAGTCGGAGAAGCAGGCAGCCGCCCCAGGTCCCCTTCACTCCTCTGGCTGACAGCACAGTTTATCTTAATCCAGTTTATTATCCCTAATAAATCAAAGAAGTCCTCTGGCTCTTGTTACGCTATCAGCTTGTTCTGTACTAAATATATCCTCCTGCCTTGTAGCTGGGGTTTGCACACCAAGGCTTGTGCTGTGTGCAGTGTGCTCCAGGCTCGGCAGTGAGCAAGGTGGCCTTTTCATCAGGTTTCTGGAAAATGCCTGTAACTGGGTCTTTCTGGTTTGCTTGGACTGTGCTTTTCATGCCAATATTTGGCACACAAAGTGCTTCTGTTCTTCACAACACTAAAGATCTCATCAGATGCTTATATTGAAAAAACCCAGCATCTTCCTTGTAGTTTCCTGAGTGTGGCCTTTTTTCCTCTCTGTTTTCAAACTTCCATTCAGTCCAGTAAATGGCTAATTTTAGCAGCATGCCATATATTTTGTTGCTATTATCTGTGTATCTTCAAACTGGTCTGTAAACAAACTGGGATCAGATTTTTGGGGTTTGTTTCTGCCTTACCCCTGCCCAAAATTGGTGCTGTTCCTTGCCAATATTGGAGCCATTCCTTCATGCAAAGTACAGAGATGCCATGCTGATCTAATATGGTGGGGTATGTACTCAGTGGACACCCAGGTGACTTTGAGAAGAGAGTTGAATCCAGACCTGGAAGACCTCATCTTGTCAAGTGAATATGTAATTCCTGACACTGACTGAACTATGTGACTGTTTTGCAGGAAAAGAGAGTTCAAGTCTCCCCACCACTGACAAGAGGACCAAGTGCCTTTATACCAGAGAATGAAGTAAGTGTGCAGTTAGCTGGGCTGGGGGATGGCTTTGAAAATAATGACACTGAAGGACTATGACCTTGCTTGTTCTCTGGTATCTGGATGAGCTCCCTTGGAAGCAAAAGCAATGGTTTCTCTGGAGCAGGTTCCAGTGGGTAAGAACCACCCCAGCCTTTCACACAGGTGGTACTGTTTGGCATCTTTTCTGTCACCAGCATTTCCAGAGACAGCCATGAGTGACAGCTCTGCTCTTCTCGGGTGTGTGTGAACACGTTAATCATAATGCCAGACCTGAGGGGAGGCCTGTCCAGTATTGCAGCAGTGTGATTATATAGCTCTCAGAGCAGTGCCTGACCTTCAGTTTGAGAGAACCTGCAAATATGACTGCACTCCTTAGACTGTAGCTGTGGCTCTTGAGAGAATTCATGGTTTAAAGGTATGGCTGGATTTCAGACTCAAAATCCTGCCATGACAAATGCAGACTGTGGTTTGTTAAACAAACAACTACCTTTCTCCCTCATTCCTTGTCATGAAATAGTACAGTGAATTTAGTGACCGAATAGTAACACACTGAATGCCTCACAGATATTGATAATAACACTACCGGTGTCAAAGGCTGCTTTAGTGTTGTATTGGAAGGAATACAGGCAGAGAAATAATTACTTAATTGTAAAGGTTCCTGTTAACATGCCACAAGGCTTTACAAGCAGAATTTAAAAAAAAATATGTCTGTGGATGGTAGTAAATCAGGAGGAAGTACTTGCACAGTATGAAGAGGATAGTAATAGAGATGGAGATAAATCTTAGAAATAATCATATGGCATATTGCTATGCCTAACATAGCAACAGTACAGTCCTACAGGATTATATTTTGATTCTGTCAGCAGAATTTCTTGCTATAACTTGCACTGTTACAAGGAAAATTCCTGACAAGCTGGAGAAGATTAGAAACCTTACCAGAGACGCAAAAAATACGATTTCCCAAAGAAACCATTAAATGAGACAAGAATCTCTTAAATATATGGGAGATACACTTACTGAAGAATAAGAGGCACTCCTAGGAGTGGAGTAAGGTATATACAGGGAGATAAAATGGTCTCTAATGTGTGAATAAAGTTCTGATCATAAAAACATTATTAAGGAAAACTGAGAAGGCATCATTTTGGATATAAAACACAGAGAAGCTGCCATAGTGAAGATACATGTGTAAAAACTATGGAGCTGCCTGTGTAGCTGCTTCTTCCCTTTCTTACTGGGCCCACAAATTAAAACAGGAAAGTGCAGTGGTGAGAAATGAAAATGTGGTATGTTGTTTGTGTTTCTTTGTATGTAACTTCTAGATAAGGTCCAATAGAAAAATATTTGAGATACAGTCCACTCATCAGCCCATCATAAAAAGAGAACATATTTTAAATTGAATATTTCAGCAAAAGCATTGTGCTTCTTGGTTTTAGGCAATATCTAGCTTCATGTGCAGTAAAACAGCTAAAATATGTTCTCATTTCATGGTGTTTGCAATAGTAAGCTGGTTGGTTTATTACTGCACAGTTGTCAGAATAAATACTGGGTATTCTAGTCTTTTGCTTGTAACTTCAGTGGTGAACATGTTGAGAATGGCTGTTCCTGGTGATAAACACTGAGTAATAGCACTCATACTGTGTCAGGGCTTGCAGTGCAAGAGCTACTTGCTCTTCTGCTGTTTCATTTCATCTTGTGCCCAAGGTTTGGATTGGTTGGAATAATTAAAGAACAGCTTTTGTTTAAAGAAAGCATTAAATTCCTATTCTAAATAATACCTGAATGTTATGGACAAATTAGCATTTGATCTTCTCTTCAATTATACAAGCACAGAAGGGGTAGATTGCCAGGCTGTTTCTATAATTTGGTTACATAATCCAGTTCCTCTCCATTAATTTTGAAATTGATTTTAGGGCTGAGCACTCAGGTGGTGTGTCTATACAGGTTGTCTTCCATAAAGAACTGACTTTCCATTTAGCTCTTACTTTACTTCCAGACCTCTGTACAGGTTTGACTTTCAGCATCTGCAACTTCCACTGTTTTGAAAAGATCTGTATAAAAATGGTTTGAAGTTTTGTAGAAACATATAAAAAAATGGCTGAGGTTGAGTGTAAAGTGCTCTTCAGTTCTCAGTATACAAGTAGGATCTGTATGTGTGTATTTGCATTCATGCAGGCATGTATGTTTGCAAATATACATCCAGAACTCCATCATTTACTTTAAATCTGTACACAGATAAACCTTTCATACCTCTGTGTGTTTCTCCCCAGGGCTAAAACTAGAGAAAATCTCCCTCTGTTAATATTTCTTCGTCTTATTTTCAAGGTTATGCAAGCAAATGGTTTGGATGAACGTACTAATCTTCTTGTGGAAGAATATTCTACGTCTGGTCGCCTGGACAACATCACACAGGTCATGAGTATCCACAGTCAATACCTGGAGTCTTTCCTCCGCAGCCAGTTCTATATGCTGCGCATGGATGGGCCCCTTCCTTTGCCCTACAGGCACTACATTGCTATCATGGTATGTACCAACAGGCTGTGCATCTTCTCCTCCAACCCTCACTTCTTTATTTAAAAAAAAAAAAAGAAAAAAAGAAGAATTTAGAAAGGAGAAATTAGGGTGGTATTTTGACAGAGGCTGAAGTTTTGTAGTAGATTTTTGTCAGAATAAAGCATGCCTAGCCAGAAGGTTTTCAGTGAGAAGGGAGAATTGGCAACCTACATCATTCCCTGTTTCCCACAGTGATGCACCTCAACATTCCTACAATACTGTGCAGCAGTAGAATGAGATGCAGTGGACTCTAGTTACAAGATATTCCAGGTAGACACTAGGAAAACAATTTTTTCCATGAGGATGTTGAGACATTGCAGCAGGAACCAAAAAAGGTTCTGTGATCTCCAAGGGTGAAGATCTTGTCTGGACAAGGCTCCGAGCAAGAAGTTCTAAGTCAGCCCTGTGAGCGGAGGGTTCTCCTCTAGTGATTGCTTCCAACCTAAATCATATTTTGCAATTCAGAGTAATCACATGTATTTTTGTTGAAGGATCCTCCATACTGTATAGAGATGCATTGCAATGCATTTGCACAGGGCCCTTTGGAATGACATTGTACTTTATTTTTGTGTCATTAACCTGTCTCCCACCCGCAGCAAAATCAGATTACACACTAATGTGCTGCACTGTTCACTCTGTGTTTAATTATTCCAGGCTGCTGCCAGACATCAGTGTTCCTACCTAATAAATATGCACGTTGATGAGTTTCTGAAGACTGGCGGGATTGCAGAGTGGTTGAATGGTTTAGAATACATTCCCCAAAGACTGAAAAATCTGAATGAAATAAACAAACTTCTTGCACACCGGCCCTGGCTGATCACGAAAGAGCACATCCAGGTACTTCTTCAGTCATGCCCTGTAAATACCAGTAAATGTTTGGTGAAAGGAACTGCCAAGAACTGTGCAAGTGCCTGGTTAGGCTTCATCACTCTGAGTTTAAAAGTTCAGGGAAGTACTAGTGCACCAAACAAGCTGATTCTCTTGTGTGACAATGCCATTAAGATTTTCTTTTTAGCAATAGCATTGGCTAAAACAGCCCAAAAGAAAAGAAGTAATATATTAGGTGTCTCTTTTTTTATCTAGTGAGAGTTTGTGTACAAGGGGAATATGGTATAATTGGAAGAAAGAACTGATCTCTTTTTAAAATGTGTAGTGTTTTATAGAAAAGCTGGGGGCCAAAAGAAATTTTATATTTACACTTTTTTTTATTCTCATTTCAGAAACTTGTCAAGACTGGGGAAAATAATTGGTCTCTTCCTGAACTGGTGCATGCTGTTGTCCTGTTGGCACATTATCATGCCTTGGCAAGTTTTGTATTTGGTAGTGGCATTAATCCAGAGAGAGATCCGGATACATCTAATGGACTCAGACTCATAGCAGTCAACAACTTCTGTGTCTGTGATCTTGCCAATGACAACAACATAGAAAATGCATCCCTCACAAGTAGCAACTTCGGGGTTAGTGTTGCAAGAAAATTCTTTTGCTCACCTCTGTTCTGCATTAGAAAACTTTCTTCCATTCTTTCCTGTTTAAATTTTAGGGTAGTTTGAAATTTTTTGTCTACTTTACAGAAATGCTTGAGTCTGGTAATTCTTACATACACTCTGGCAATTTTCAGTGTAATCTGTTGAAAACCACATTGTAACAGTGAATGGAAGTCAGAGCAACTTGATTTTGGTAGTTAATCTCACCACCCATTGGGCAAGACTAAAACTTTGCTTTCAGCAGAAAGCTTAAAGACCCAGTTTCTTCAGACAGTGTGGCATTGACTGGAGCCTTGTGCCATCCATGTTCCTAACACAGAGAATGAAAAAAAAAATGGAAAAAAATGGAAGAAGTAGTAGTAGTAGTAGTAGTAGTAATGGTAATAATAATAATAAGTTTTACTTCAAGGCCTACAGTCACGAAACAGTTTCAGACACATTCATGTGGATGGGAGGAAATGTCTGAAATAAAATTACCTAATTCTTCATGCTGGTGTTCCCGTCTTGAATCAACAGAGGACTTTGATTAGTAGTTAATTAACTTGATTAATTTGATTACTGGTTAATTAACTGGACATTTTTTCCTGAAAGGTGCTCTAGAATGCTTTTGAAGACATGCCCTTGAATTAATGCTGACAGACAAATTAGCCTCATTGCTTTTGATGGAAGATCAGGATTATGAGCAGAGTTGCTAGATACAATTTTTACAATTAGCAGTAGAATGTAAGCATGTCATCACTCAGTTCAGTTGCTGTATCTCAAATTTCTGGGCTGTAAAACATGCCAGCTCATGCCATGGAGGTTCCTTACTCCCCATTTGTAGTGGGCAGAGGGCTGCTGCTGACTGTGCTTATTGCTAAGCAGTGAGGAATCTGTTAGAAACAATTGTAGCTATGGGCAAAAAAACAGACTCAAAAAAGATGGAAAAGAAAAACCAAACAATTCATCTTACGAAAAATCTGAATGATATGTACAGGACACCCAAAACTTTGATGTATTTCTAGTAAAAAGAGGTCTTTTTTCCTCACAAAAGTAAGAAAAAGGGTCAACATAGTGGCTATTTTGATTGCACATAATGAAAGGAAAGCACTGATTTGCCATCTCAGGTGGTGTTTCCGTAAGGCAGTGTTACCCTGGATCTCTTCAGAAGCATATTTTGCTTTACCAGTGGACTGAATATTGTTACCTTAGTATGAAAAGTTGTTTATGAGAGACATAGGGCACGCAGATGGATTTTCCTGAGCTGTGTGCATGGTGGAATATGAATGACTGTGGTTTCCACACTCAAACACCACCTCTTTGCTGTTAATCTGACTGCAGCAAATTACTGCAGTGGGCTACATTAACACTGCTCAGCTCCTGTCTTCTTGCTGTCTGAAAGCTGTTTGTCTGTTCTATATGTGACAAAATGCATTCTGCCTTGAGTTTTTGTGTTTGCCTCTGCTGTCTGGTTTTGAGAACGTTTGTTGTCAAGCATGAAATCCGAAGATGACACAAGTTGTCTATCTTCTAATTTTGCAGAATGTCATGGTGTTTTTGCAGATTGCAGATTCTTTAAGTGAGCTGGAGGCCCTGATGGAAAGGATGAAGAGACTACAAGAAGATAAAGAGGACGAAGAAGCCTCTCAGGAAGAAATGGCAACTCGTTTTGAGAAGGAGAAGAAGGAGAGTCTGCTAGTAATTAGTGGAGGTATTTGTGCTTTTCCAGTTTAATTTTCTTTGTGCTTTTTAAGAAATAAATACTTGAGGCTAGTTCAGTGACTGAATTTTTTTCTGTCCATTTCTTTATTCTGGCTCTTCATGTAGGAGGAGTGTAGTAAGGATGGTCTTACCTTTTGCCTCATCACCTTAAAATTTCTTGATTGACAAATAACATTGTCCTTTCTGCTACTTGAAATTTAGCTTTTGTATATTAAAAAAAATGGCCTGTAGGCTTCCTTAAAAAGTAGGGTGTACATTTCTCTTTCTTTATATGTTCTGTATCTTCAAAATAATTAATTTACGTAAATATTCAGTAATATTTCACAGGTTCTGTGGTGCTTAGAACTTCAATGACACTCATAAGTAGCCTTCAGATATGACGTTTAGTTTAGGAATTAGATTGTGAGAGTCAACTACTTTACCATTTACTGCCCACCTGGAAAGGACATTTCCAGCTTGATATTCTGAGTGATCATACCGCTGTGCTGTTCACTGCCTCTCTTGTGATAGAGATTCACAGCAATTTTTTATTCTTAAATAATTTTCCAAATTTTCAGCTGAAACCTTCTTTTCCCATATTCTTCATATGCTCTGGATGCCTTCATCTCTAACAAACCACAGAATGAAGTCTGCTTCATACAGAGAGGGAGGTGGGTTTTTTCCCAAAGAAAATATTAGAAGGAATATTATTAAGACAATCAGAATCTCTATCTATTTCCTTATAGTAGAAGCTACTTGAAGATGATTGCTTATGTCTTTTTGAGAAGTGATTCCTAAAACACTTCACATTTTACTGCATTGTTCTTAGTGAATTTGGATCTTGGTAGCTTCAGACCAAATGTGCTTGAAAGAATGAATGGTTTTGTGCAAAGAGCCCAAAAGAAAGGAAAAATATACTGAGCATCAGCAGAGAGATTGTTTTGTGGCTCTCTAGGAACATGGAAAAATCTCTGAAGGAAAATACACCCAGCAGCATCAAGCTGGATTTTTTGAAATGGACATTCTTGATGTATTTTCCTCTGGGTGGGCAGTATCAGCAGTGCAGATAAATAGACACTCATTGCAATTTCATTATCAAATCAGGACTTCCATGAGTCTGTGCAACTTCAGCTGTTTAAGAAAAAGGGGTTATTCAAGACAGGAGGGGTTTTTGGATGAGGTTGCTGATAGTTTTGTTGACTTTCTTCCCTCTTTACCATTTGCTGGTTTCAGTTGAGGAGTCTGTGTGTTGGGCCTTTACCCTTTCACGAAATCCAGTCCTTGTCAGTGGAGAGGAGTGTATGTGTGCAGGTTTTTTATTCTTCGCTGAGGATTTACTGTAGCAGATGTTGTCCAAGCTTCTTCCTACACAGTTATGTTTTGATTGTTTAATGAGGCAAAGAGGAGATAAAGCACTTCTGCAATTCTTAGATTAACTGACTTTTCAAGGTGCTAACAGTGGACATATGGCAACTGTTCTGTCAGTGCATGTGGAAGCGAGCCATGATTTTAACATCAGGGTCAAATGCAGTCAGCTATGCAGTAGTCAACTTCTGCAGAGGTAGTTACACAATCAAGCCACCTGTTTATTCAGGAGGGAAGGATTGATTCCTGATGGAGAACCTGCGTGTGCTTAGCGATATGTTTTGGAGCTCTTTGAAGATGCTTAGTTACTAGAGCTTCTGGCAGAGTTTCACCCTGATGTACTGTAGAGCTCTTTGCTTTCACATAATCTTCAGCTGATATGTACAAGTGGAGTGTTGCATTGCTTTCTGGTGCTCATACTCCAGCTTACAGAACAGAGCCAGTGTGATTCCTGACACAAAGTCTGCTCAGTACAACAATCCTGCTGTCAAGGATCCATTTTTTTTGTTTCTTATGCCAACGCAGTGACTTTGCTAATGATATTCATCTTCCTGACTTAAGATATCTAGCCTACCTCAGAAGACAACAGAGAGAAAAGCAAACCTCTAGACAGAAATGTAGTGCATCTCTTCCCTTTTTGTAGAAGTACCTTAGATGTCTGGTATAGGCTGACATTTCATGGGCTCAATGAAAGCAATGTATCCTATACAAGCAGATGAGAATTGAAATACTTCTTTCCTTTGTACCACTCTCCTCCTTGGCATAACTTTCAAAATTATCCTCTAGTCCTGTAGTAGAGTGGTAGTTGGAAGATGGCATTAACGTATGTTCTTGTCTAAAGCAAAGCATTTTGCTGTTTTATTCACAGCGTTCGATGATGAAATAGTTTCTACAGATGTCTCCCGTTATATTGAAGATCCAGGGTTTGGGTACAAAGACTTTGCAAGGCGAGGAGAAGACCATCTGCCAACATTCAGAGCTCAGGTACCATCTCTTTAAAGCACATTCACTCAAAGAATGTTTATATATCTCACCACAGGGCATAGAGTGGTTATAGTGGAGCTTGTTTGGTGCATGCTCCTTTCTTGTCCTGGTTCATTAAGTCACAACCTTCCATAAATCTCTCTGAGATGGAGTCTTTTACTATTTGTCAATCCCTGGCAAGGTAATACTTGGCTTTCCATCTTACTTCAGTTATTAGCAGTATTAATGTTTGAAGACTCTAAAGCATATCTGAAATAAAAGTGAAAGGTAGAAAAGCAAGATTTTCTTTCCCATCTCTCCAGATGTTGTAGAAAAAAATCCACTGGAGCAACTCTTTATTCCTGTCCTTTTAGCAAGTAGTCTCTGTTGGTACGTGGGTACATATAGGTCTGTAAAAATGATTTGGGGAGTATTGTTCTCACATGGGCACCAAATGTCTGGACGTGGAATGCTGAGAAAGAAAAGGAATTCTTAAATAAAATTACTGAAGTTTTTGCTGAGTTGTAATACATTTTTCTAAGTGCTGTTGAAAGAACAGAATATACATTTTACCTGTAAATTGTATTATATATTAACATCCTTTGCCATGACCAGAATCATGAACTTTGTATTATATATAACAGGAGGGACATTCTAGATGGTTCTGTTCTATCTTACAGAACACATTCATAAGCAGTCTAGAAATATATGGAAAGCCATGGAAGAAATCTTCAACCAAATCAGAGAACTTCAATTAAAATGACAGTGGTTGCAGGAAAACTCCATGGTCAGAAGATGAATCTAAGACTATAAAATACAGAATCCACGATCGCTCTCAGGAAATGTATTTAGCTGTATAGCAGTCTCTGCTGAACTGGATAATTTACTCTGTGGTCTTTATATGAGCCTGAAGTAGGTTATTACTGCCAAAAAGAATAAGGCATAGTCAGTGCCTATAAATCAAACAATCTGCCTAACTACTTTAGGAGCAGCAGGCTCCCTTGGAAAAAAGCTCCAAAGAACTTGAAATTGGAACTAAAACATCTCTGCTCTTAAATAAACAGGACAGCTTCTGGCCTACATTCAAAGGAGTCACCTTGATAAATTAACTTTATTATGTCCTACTCTTTAACAGTTGGATGTGTATATCCACAACCTCCTAAATACTCTGCTATTAATGATATTTAAATTGCATCCCAAACACCTGCAATAAATCTAATCCTTACTCTGATTAAACAAAACTGCCTTAATCTCTATGGTTTTAAATTTATTAATAGCAAAAAGGTATTCTATACACAGCAGAATGTCTTTAAGCTTGTTTTTGGGGGTGGAGGTTTCACTGATAGTACAGATCAATTGCTGTTAGTCAACAGCACTTTCCCCTCTCTGGGCCTTCTGGCTTTCAGAGGCTTTTGTGATGTCCTGGACAACTTTCCAAGGCTGGATGGGTATGGCATATTTCTCACAAGCCTTACACTCCTTTGTACTGGGAGCCAGAGGCCAAACATGATGTTGTGACATGTTTCAGATGTCACTGATGCCTCCGTGAGACCAGGGAGTACTGTCGTGCTCTTCCCTGCTGCCCTGCTCAGGGGGACAGGATAGTAGACATGCTCTGAGGTGCCCAGGTGAGGACCTTGGCCTGGCAGTACCTTTGGAAAACAGCCAGACACAAGAAGGACATGGAGATGATGCCCTCAATTGTAAAGATGCCATCAATGATGGGATGATTGAGCACTCAACAAGGATGTGGGCACACTCTCACCTTCAGTGTGACAGCAGTGCAGAATGCCCTTGTGCCCTGCTCTGGAGCAGGATCGTTCTTCCTGCTGTGCTACCACTCTGCAAAGATTTCCCATTCCTCATATGAGCAGGCAGGATTTTATCTTGCAATCCAGGTGCTCATCTAAGACCAAAGCAGCCTAGATTTTGCCAGTTTTTTCAGGGATGGTTCAGCACTTTACCCAATGGTTGTACATCCTGGCTGGAAGTAAAGACTCCATCTCTGCTCAGAGCTAAGCATCAAAAAAATCCAAGAGGAACAAGTTTTTAAACGTACAGGCCAATCCCACATGGAATGATACTGGTCAGAGTGGCAAAGCAGAAGATTCCCTCATCACTTCAGCAGAAGCTTGGGTTTTTTTCTCCTGTAGGCTAATGATGTCCAGGGTTGAGGTGTTGCAACATGATACTCCTTGTCAGCAATTCTGGGGGAATGGAGCAGGTGATGTGAGTGAAGGATTCAAAATCCAACTTTTGGAAGAGAATAAAGTCATAACTACCAGACAACAAAAGTTATAGAGAGGATGACATAAGGAATTCACTTCTTTTGTGCTTTTATATATTTCCTTCTCTTCCTGCAGGACTATACTTGGGAAAATCATGGCTTTTCCCTTGTAAACAGGCTTTATTCTGATATTGGACATCTCCTGGATGAGAAGTTTCGGATGGTGTATAACCTCACATATAACACTATGGCAACACATGAAGATGTTGATACAACTACGCTAAGAAGAGCTTTATTTAACTATGTCCACTGTATGTATGGAATCAGGTACGGACGAAAATTCCCTGGCTTAGGAGTACATTTTAAAACTATGTAAACAGAAAAACAAACCATATGTAAAGCATGATTTTAGACTCTGGGTGTTTAGAGTGGAGATGGTACCTCTGTCTGGAAGTTAGAGTGGTTTTGCTGGCATATCAGTATAACTTTTCCTTGCAGTGCAGAAAATGAGTCAGGATGGAAATTTTTACAGATATGACTTCTCTGAAGCCAGCCTGTATCCTTCATTCAGGAAAGACAACATCCCTAAGCAAGTTCACAGACAATACCAAGTTGGGCTGGAGTGTTGATTTACTGGAAGGATGTAGGAAGGCCCTACAGAGGGCTCTGGACAGGCTGGATCAATGGGCAGAGGCCAATTATATGAGGTTCAGTGATGCCAAGTTCTGGGTTTTGCACTTGAGTCACAACTGCAGGGAACACTACAGGCTGGGGGCAGTGGCTGGGAAGCTGCTCGCCCTGGGGGTGCTGGACAACAGCAGCTGAACACGAGCCAGGGGGTGCCCAGATGGCCAAGAAGGCCAATGGCATCCTGGCCTGGATCAGCAATGGTGTGGCCAGCAGGACCAGGGCAGTGATTGTCCCCCTGTACTCAGCACTGGTGAGGTCACACCTCAAATCCTGTGTTCAGTTCTGGGCCCCTCACTGCAAGAAAGACACTGAGGGGCTGGAGCGTGTCCAGAGAAAGGCAGTGATGCTGGGGAAGGGTCTGAAGCACAAATCTCAAGAGAAGCAGCTGAGGGAGCTGGGGTTGTTTGGTCTGGAGGCTCAGGGGGCACCTTATCACTATCTACAACAACACGAGAGGAGAGTGTAGCCAGGTGGGGGTCGGTCTCCCAGGTTACAAGTGACAGGATGAGGACAAATGTCTTCAAGTTGCACCAGGGGAGGTTTAGTTTGGATATTAGGAAAAATTTCTTTGTGGAAAGGTTTGTAAAGCATTGGAACAACCCACAGAAGTGGTGGAGTCACCATCCCTGGAAGTGTTCAAAAAATGTGTGGATAGGGCACATGGTTTAATAGTGAACATGGTCGTGGTTCAGGGTTAACCATTGGATTTGATGATCTTAAAGGTCTTTTCCAACCTTATCAATTCTATGATCCTACTAAGCCTTTCAGATCCTCTCCTAACATGTGGATTTTGGTCATGTATGATACATGTTCCAGTTCCCAGGCTTCAGAACATAGTGCTGCAAAAGACAATGCTTTTAGAAACTTAGATCAAACAGAATGATTGCTTGTGTTATATAGGTATGATGACTACGACTATGGAGAAGTTAATCAGCTACTTGAACGCAGCCTGAAGGTTTACATAAAGACAGTGACCTGCTACCCAGAGAGAACTACCAAGCGCATGTACGATAGTTACTGGCGCCAGTTCAAGCACTCGGAGAAGGTACGAGTTCCAAAGCCAAAGTGGCTTCACAGGGATTCCTGTGCTGTTTGAAAATTAGATGTGGGGACATCTAATATGGCAGCATCTGTCAAATGAACTGTTTTAAACCAGAGAAAAACAAATGAGATCCTTGAGTGTTAGATACTAATTTGACAAAAATACTTTTTAGTGTGCTGGAAATATTATTATTATTATTATTATTATTATTATTATTATTATTATTATTATTATTATTATTTTGAGTGACTCCTCCATCAAATTGAATGGACAACTGTGAAAGAAAAGTTGATAAACTTGAGAATGCAGAAGTGGTCAACTATACCAATACTTGGGATTTGGAGATCAAGAAATACCTAAGATTATATATATATAATCTTTATGGTGTTTTTCAGCAATAAAAATGTCAACATGCCTTCAGATATCACATTAAATGCTTCCTCAGAAGGGTTCAGTGCATGTGTGCCTGCTAGCCTATCTGGCATGGAAACTGTTCCTTATTCTGTGCTCCTATGTAATGGTCACAGGTAGTAGTAAAGAAAACCAAATGTAATTCAGAAAGAACTAAGGCCATTAGAATACAAAAAAAGGTTTAAAGGAGACTTCTCAGATGGAAGATTGATTAAAGCAGCAGTTGAGGCTGGTTCCTTGCAGTCCTGGGATGTTGTCCATATTGGCATTACTACACAGCTGTCTCTAGAGGAACTGTAGTCCTGCAGCAGAGTACAGGGAGAAGAGACGAAGTTTTCTTAGAGCGATACTTTAGTAAAGGTTAGAAATTTCAGCCTGGATGAATAAAACATGTTGCATTCAGAGGTGAGCTAAATGGCTGACGTAATTTTTCACAGGTTCATGTCAATCTACTTCTAATGGAAGCTCGGATGCAAGCTGAACTTCTGTATGCCCTTCGTGCCATAACTCGTCACTTAACCTGAAGCACTCGCTGGCCAGGAGTACAGGAGATTTTACCGAGTATGTAAAGACCTTTTGAAATAGATACACACCAGAAGCTGTTTGTGATGTAGCATCAGGTTATTCAATTCTCTAGTGTCAAAGTTTAGCCGTGCTTCTTGGCGGCTGTAATGTGCAATGACGTGTTTTATTTTCTTGATGCTTAACATTACTAATGATAACAAAAGTAACACTGAGGAGCACTACTCTGCATTGTTTCCGGCTGGATTTCTGCACAGTGGTCAGGATCCTGAAACTGGTTTCATTATATCCAATCCTAGCGCTTTGTTCTTTAAGCACTGGAGTGAAGTGCTCAGAGACTTCTTTTTCCAAGCAATCATTTTTCAGATTAGTGGAGTCCAGCAGAAGATCAGTTCTGCCTGTCCTGAGAATGTACCACCACGCCGTGACTCGTGACAGAGACGTGCAGGCTGTGCTGCATTGAATTGCCCACTGGATTCTCCTGTGTGTCCTGGAGACTGCTGCCAGTCACTGTCTTATTACAGCAATTGGAGGTGATGCAAGATGTGGATGCAAACATCAAGCACACTTTAATGTGAAATTAATCTTGATAAATGCTACAGCATGCTACTGAAGTGCGAAATTCATCCACTCTGTCATGCCCCTTCACAAAGAGAAGAGGCCTCACGATTTGCCATTTCAGCCACGCTTTGTTTCAATCATGCATAGTCTTGTTTTACTGACAGTCACCCTCAGTTGTCCTGACAATATCCATGCTCATCACGTGTTGCAATTTGTTTAGTTGGCACCTACAAAATTAATACACAGGCTGACCAAAAATAGGGTTGTGGGGTTTTTTGCACTCTCTTCTTTATCAATGTTTTAACTAAGGAAAGTAAAGGAAGGCTAGTATATCTGTTCTTTCATATTGGATGTATAGAAATTATTTCCCATAACTTTTTCATAGCATGAAAATGTAATATTCAAAGTTTAAAAAGTTTCTATGCATTAGTGTGAGTGAACAAAAAAAAAAAAAGTGCAATATTTAAAAAGAAAGCAAGCTTTTTTCCCTGACATGCCACTGCTAAAGTGTCCTTCTTATATAGCCATAAAGAAATTTTAAAACCAAATTTCTTTATTGTCTAAGGCCTAGCAGTTTTGTTTTAGCTTTTATGGCTTAAGACAACCTGATACTGAGATGCCAAAGCATCCCCAAAACAAAGCATTTTTCGACAACCAGTAATATTGGGGAAGGGAAGAAATAAGCTGCCAAAAATGTCACACTTTTGTGCTGTTTCCTGTTGCTTTTGACTAATTTTAAGAGCACAAAATGTTGATGTTTATAGCTTTATTTTGTATTGCATTTAATGAACCAGTGAAGTGCCTAAAGAGATGCTTAAACTTACCCAGTAGAACACAAGTTAACTGCTTCAACTTTTCTCTGTTGGTTTGGACTTTTCATATTTCTTTTGAGGAGGGTGACCTTTATTTCTGTGGTATACATTCAAAACTAACTGGACAGGTTTATTTTTAATGTTCTGTTGGATTGTAGAAGTTAATGCAGGACTTTTTTTTCATTGGTGATTGCAGAATAGTTAGAAAAAATACTACCAGTCTATTTTGACACTTTTCATTTATAAAACCATGGACCAGTACTCTACTAAAGTTAGTTTTCTCTTTTCTTCCCTTTTCCTGATCCTTGCTTTGATCCTTTGCATGTTGGTTTTTCTGCTTTATCTGTCTGTTCCAGATTGGAAAGCCCAATGATTGTACACTTTTCTGCACTTTCAGACTGCAGACTCTGCATGTGAAAACCTTTTGAGGAAGAAATCAGTAATTATTTTTTTAAATGCTATGCTGGCTATTTAGGAAATTACCCAACAGACAGCACTGGTCTGTCTTGTAGAGAGCATTGGATAAAACATCAGATTTATTTATCTTGTATGGCTAACTGCAAAGATTTCTCATAAATATTGAGATGCTCATGTGTATGAACTGAGATTTACTTTCTAAATTGTTACGATCCTTTTAGCCCCCTCTTGTGATTGTAGTGGCCATACCTAATGGCTTTTGTGCATAAAACAGTTCTGCTGAGAGAAGTTTTCATGCAATACTTTTGTGTTTCTTTCAAGTGATGGGAACTGTTCAATACTACTTTAAATTTCTTTGCATTGAAAAGTCAAGTAGTTCTCAAGAAGCACAGCTGAGCTCTGGAAAGGAGGTGAAACTAGATTTGGGTAATTAATATGGCTTCGTTTCCCCTCAGAAATGCAAAGACTTCTGGAGTAGGTTGAGTTTTACATTTGGAAACATGAGTGCCTTTACTTCTTTCCTTATGAAATATACTTGCCAGCTCAAATGCCTTTGTGAGCAAAGTACATGAGCAGATTTGAAATACAGAAACCATAAATGGACTGCTTCATAAAACTTGTAGTAAACCAGTGTTTTGTTTTGGTTTTTTTAAGTGCCATATCAAGTCCCATATGGCCTGCAAGACATTCCATCATAGGAATGTCATTGTACAACTACTTTGCCATTTCTTTTTTTTTTTTTTTAATTTAACATTAAATGCAAACTTGAGACATCTGGAAATGTTTTCCACGTGGCATTTTTTTTTTCAAAATATTGCATTTACAGTGCAACAATTTATAGCCTAGTTTTTATACACAAATTTGAGATTTTTAATAGATTTTTGTTCAGAATAGGTATTTAAAGTCAGACAACACTATCATACACTTTATACGTGCTTTAGGTTCACACTGTGCCAAATTTTAATGTGCAAGTGTTCTTGGATTTTTTTGCATTCTTAAAGCACTCATGAATGTGAATCTTCACACTTTGTTCATTAATATTTTTCTTAAGGGCACCATAATCGTTGGAAGTCTAGATCCTCTCCCTCTATGTTCCTTCATTGGAATTGGTAATTACCAGCATTCACGTTAGTCTACAAAATCCCAGCCATGACCAACATAAAAACAAAGTGTACAGTCTCCTGTCTACTGAAGAGAAAGCTTGGTAGGTACAAATTAACCAGCTAGCACAGGGAACACTTTGAGTAGGGAACAGAGCACGAACAGCTTCTTATCATTGCAGAGTCACTTAAAATGTGTGTTTCAATAGAGTATGTCCTTGCTGAGATCGCTTTATTTTTTTTGGTAATGAAGAGAAGTTTAAAAGGTGCCAACTGGAGAAAGCATTTGCCTTTCCCAGAACACTCTACCCACAGCTGAACTCCATGAGAGTGTCATCATAAAAGAATAGAAATAGTTTTTAAAACAGAAGTAATAATTTTAAATTTGGGTGCAATTTGTGCAGTTAGCTACTACAGCTAGTGCTGTGGTATCCTATGAGAATTTTGGTGAGCTGTAGATGGATTTATTTTCATCAGGGCTGAATTGAAACATATATCTTTTGTCCTAAAGCCTTCATTAAAATCAAAATCATAGAATCACAGTATTTGCTGAGTTGGAAGGGGCCCACAAGAATCATTGAGTCCAACTCCTGGCCCTGCACAGGACATCCCCACAGGCACCATGTGCCTGAGAGCATTGTCCAAACACTTCTTGAACTCTGTCAGGCTTAGTGCTGTGACCACTTCCCTGGGGAATCTGTTCCAGTGCCCAACCACCCTCCGGGTGAAGAACCTTTTTCTAATATCCAACCTAAACCATTCCCAACTCTTCTTCAGGCCATTCCCCTCAGGTCCTGTCATGGGACATTACAGAGCAGAGATCAGTGCCTGCCCCTTCTCTTCCCCTCACCAGGAAGCTGTAACTGCAATGAGGTCTCCTGTCAGTCTCCTCCAGGCTGAACAGACCAAGTGACCTCAGCCACTCCTCATAAGGCTTTCGCTCAAGGCCCTTCACCACCTTTGCTGCCCTCCTTTGGACACTCTTAGTAGTTTATTATCTTTCTTAAATTGTGTTGCCCAAAGCAGCACACAGGACGCTGCCCCAGTGCAGAGCAGAGCTGGACAATCCTCTCCCTTGCCCAACGCTTTGACCCTTGAAAAGGATATACTTCAGCTGTAAGAGTTAAAGAATTGCCACTTATCAGCTCTTCCTATGTATTAAAAAAAAAGCTTTAAGGATAGGAAAACCAGTGCTTGTAAACAATTCTAAATGTAAGTATAAATTTAGAACAGCATAGAAGAGAACAAAAAGGAAAACATTTTGCTGCTCTCTTACTTGAGTGCCAAAAGTCAAAGCACCAGATTTTTCAAATGGATTTTTGTTTGTAGTGATACTGATAGATAGTTTCATGGGATTTGGAAAAAGCAGTTAGCTGCCTAGACTTCATTGGGAATTTAAGCACCCAGCCTCTCAGCAAAATCCTAGAAGGTACCCACTTGAATTTTTGAGTCAGATTTTTAAAGGAACTGAGTCACCTAAACAAAATAGAATAAAATTAATTTCCATAGAGACTAAAGGAATAATATGTACCACATCCATGTGATTTGCGGTGATTGTTAATGAAATGGGTTATTTTGGGGACTTAATGTAGACTTAAGAGAAATCTCTCCTAAAGCAGTTAAACTGTAAGCCACTGCTCTTGCAGAACAGATTCTCAATGTTTCTCATGCATGTGTGTTTTCCATGAACATAGGCATGCATTTCAGGCTCATGATCCAGAATTTGGACTCTTTTTCGGAAGAGCTGGGTTATTTAACCTCTACTTGCACAAAACATTCATTGGTGGTAGTAAGTGGATAGCATGTGCCTGAACTAAAAATTTTTGGATTGAAAGAAATACTCCAAATCTTCTTGATCTCAAGTGATGTTCTTTTAGTTACTTTCTGTAGATGTTTGGATCCTTCTCCCATAAATAAGGGGTGATATTGCACAAAATAAAGGAAGAGGGGAGCGGATTAATTGTAAATGAACTTTCCCAGAGTGGATCTGATTATAAAGCTGTAAGAATCTGTTTGCCATTAGCAATCATTCCAAGAGCTGGACAAAATGTCAGTTTTCATCACCTGAACTTCAGATTTACTGTTCCTCATGTCCCCCAGCACTGTGTTTGTCTGAAGAGATGCATCCACCAGCTTTTCTATATTTGGGAATTAGGTGAAACATTTTATCTCCAAATGAAAATTAATTTAGTATTTCATTCCTACTGCACTGATTACAGGTGTAGGAGATGGAGAGAGCACAGTAGTATGAGGAAACTTTAGGAGCATCTTGATCAGTGTTAATTTATTCCTTAGAGCACATTTCCTGGCAGGTGGTCGTGCTGCTGCTCCCCCAATAGGCATCAGATCTCTCTTGCAGATATTAAATCCTTTGCTGCTCATCAGGGGAAAAATTGTCATTTTCCAACCTGCCACCACCCCTGTCCTGCATCAAGGGCTTCCTATCTTCCCAATACCCAACCCCAAGCAGCCATGCAGGGACAACCTCCCAGGCTCAACCTTGAAAACAAGGTTCCTCTATCACTGCTTGTTGTTGAGTGCAGAGGCTCTTTCTCACGTTTAGAAACACGTAATTGCCATAGTAGGTTATTTCTGGACAGGAAAAGTCTAAATGTGGCTCAAAGGATGAAAGTCAGTATTTGCTTACATTTAGGTAGCATTTGCCAGTAGCGTGCCAAAGCCTGTCTCTGGAGTTACAGTAAAAATCCAGTGGATCCACTAAGGAAATGCTTTCTTTGGTGAGACACCCCATACTTGAGCTATTCGGCTGTGCAGGTTTCTCAGAGGGACATCTAATAGGGAATTTGAGGTCCTTTTCTGCCAGACAGGCTTACAGGGCCATCAGGTTGGCAGCCTCTTGGGTGCTTGGCAGCCAGGCAGACTGCATGCAGCCTCTGGAATAAGTGGATTTGGGTTTTTCACTTACCTATGGGAAAAAAATCCAAATGCACGTTATGGAGTGGCTGCTGGAGACAGAGGCAGAGTTGGATGTTCCTGTGGGTGCTGAGTATCATCAGGGCTTGTGGAAAATAAAAACTTTGTTCCTGACAGTAGTTAGAGGTACTGGAGATGCCAGTTGTTACAGTAATTGTGGGGAGCAAGCCACGCTGTCGGCATCAGGAAGTACAGACCACAGGCGCTCCCAAGGGGCCAGCACAGGAGGAGTTGAGGTATTGGTCAGTTGAAGAAACTTCACTGGTGGGTCTGAGAGGTTCTTTTGTGTGCCTGTGCATAGGGGAGGTGGTGGAGGATGCCTCCTTCCAAGGTGTCCAGAGGGCTTTTTTTGGGAAAAGAGCTGGCACCCTTTCCTTACTCCAGAGATGGAGCAGGGGGAGGGAACCGTTCTGCCCAAGAAAAACTTGCTGCTGTTGAATTGCATTTTCTCATCCCCATCAGCCCTTTGAAGGGAGTTTTGAGGCAAAATGGGTCAATTTGCTAAACATCGTGTCTCCAGCTGAAGAGTCTGGGGGGGCAGCAACAGCAGCAGGTCCAAACACCAACAGTCCAAAACTGTGTCTCATTCCTCACTTCATGCTCATGTCGTGCCACCAGACCCAAACCTCTCCCCTTCAGCCCGGCTGCCACAAGCCCAGGTGGCTGCTGGAGCAGCCTGCTCATGGTGGTGGGTGATGTGGCCATATTTAGGGGAAAAATAATAATATTTAGGCTACAGCCCTTGGACTCTGCAAGGCAACGCAGTCAGAGGTCTTTTTGCGACTGTGACCAGAACTGGATATGAACTGTAGCTTAAAAAAATAGTAATTTTGTAAACTTGAAATCTCTCAGTTTTACCCTTTTCTCCTTTTGCTGGAAAGCCACACGATGAATGTATATGCTTTCTCTTTCTATCCGACATAACTGAAAATCAGACTGCCAACTCCTTGTTTTGTATTAGCCGTTTTTTTCTTAAAAAAAAAAAGTTTGTGAGCAATATATGTAGCATGCTGTGAACGTCTGTTTTGATCTTTATAGTTACTCTTTAATCCATCAGTATTAACACCAGTTCTTTTTTGTGTTCCCCTTGGTACTTCGTATGCAGTGTAAGCAGAAGCTGTGATCGGCTTTGCAGTCCTGTGCCATGTTACTGTAACTCCTTGATTTTTTAGGAAGCACCTGACTGTGGGCCACCGTGGGGCAGGTAGCGTGCCCATACACGACTGCCACTTTTCGGTCTCTCGTACTATGTATAGTTCTAAGTAGAATAAGCTTTTTAACAGAATATTGATGCGGTTTATGAGTCACGCAGGCTGCAAGTGTCTGGTGTGTGAGAGTCTTTGTATTTATAGTTGTTGGGGTTTGGTTTTTTGTTTTGTTGTTTTGTTTTTTTAATTCATAAAGTAGCAAACTTGATAAACATAGCCACTTTAAACTGCTCTTGCTAAACAGACCCTGCTGTAGATAAAAGACCACTGTAGATACAGGGAGAAGCTGACCTCTCTCGACTGTGGGTGAGCTGAGCCCCTCTCTGCAAAAAGCATGGTCCAAGCCGCACAGCCACCCTGCGTTTGACCACACGGGGACCCAAACGTGGCAAAGGCTGGGGCCTGGCGTCTCTTTCAGCCCCCTGGACCCTTAAGCCTGCCACTGGCTGCCTCCCACACCAGTGCACGAGGCAAGAGTGAGCTTGCTGGTATGATAGCCATGGACAGACCAGCTGCTGGACCACAAACATGGTCACGGCAATTCTGCAGCCAAAAAGCTTCCAAGCCTCTCTCGAGTGCAAAAATTAGCCCTCGATTTGCTGACTGCAGAGCCTGGCACATTGGGGTAAGAAGCAGCACTGGCTCCTCGTTGGCAGCTGTGGGTCTGAGCCCCCTTGGCTGGGGCAGCAGGCAGGGCAGCGCTGTGTCCAGGTAGGAGCATTTCATTGCATCTCCCACCTCTGACCCTCTGGACAGGGGGTAAGTTGTACCCAGCCCAGCCCAGCAGCTGTCAGCTTCTCGCCTCCTTCTGCCACAGCCACACCGGTGTTTTGGGATGGAGGGTTAAGGACAAAGCTCTGATCCTGCAGCTCCCTCCCATCACCTGAAAGTGGGGAAGTGTGGTAGCTCTATGGGTCCCACAGTCCCTACAGCATCCTGTGGGCAGGTGCACATCTCCTGCCCTGCCTCTCAGGTCACCACCTGCCCTGAGCTCTGGAGATAAGCCACGGGCTCCATGCTTTCACAGGAGGTTTGCCTGCAAGGTGAGGCAGCTGCTAGGAGCTCACTGTGGGTTCCCACAGCAGCTTTTATAATTTCTTTCCTATTGTTGCTGGTTGGGTTTGTTGTTTTGTTTTGTTTTGGTTTTATTTGCAAAGGACAGACTGACCTAGTGGGATGGATTTTTTTTGTGTGTGACTTTTGTTAGTTTTTAAGTTACCCAACTTGAATTTAACTGAACAGATGCAGAAGGAACTTTCTTTTTTTGTGAGTTAAGAGACAAAACCACATTTTTAAACAAAGGAATCATGTATTAACATTTTAACAGCAATTCATAAATCTGCACTTTTTATGAGGTTTTCAAAAATCTATTTATAGGTACGGAACAATGGGGTTTGTTTAAAACTGTATCGCATTTATACTTGCTGAAATTACTTTCATTGTTATCAGTAGGAATTTCATTGGTTAAATAAAATGGATAAAACCTGTCTCCTGTTTGAGCCATCATTTTCCACATGCTGGGGAACACATCTCTAGAGCAGAACATCCTGTGTTTTGGGACGAAATCCAGTCCTCAAAGTGTCCTTCCTCTCCATGCCTTTTTAGTGGGTTTTAATCTATGTATTATTTAATACAGAGATTATTTAATTCCTCTTCCAGGGACACCTGGGCAAACCCCAGAGCAGAAGTGGGCAAGAGCCATAAAAACAGGAAGGGCCTGTGAAGGTGAGAGGAAATGTGTGCTGGGTGCTGGCTCAGGGCAGTGCCAAGGTTATCTAGCAGTCAGATTGCCCCCAAGTCCCTCAGTCCTGTCCTCTGCCCCATCCAGCCCCAGAGAAGGGTGACAGTGCTGAGGAATCACCAGGGAAGTTTGTCCTGGGGAAAGATGATCATTTCCCCTCAGAAAAACAAAACTAATTAACACAAGCTGCTGACCTGGGATGTTTCGGGTGTAACTTTACCCCCAGCTGCAGGATGCACTGATCCCAATAAAATAAATACATGTGTATATATAAACATCTGTACACAAAGTGCTTGTCCAGGCAGAACTTCCTGCCCCCTTACAGGTGGTGTGGCTGTCACCTCCAGGCACCAGAGCAGCTTGGGACTGGGAGGGTGACTGTGTCGCCAGCACCATCGTGGAAAAATCGTGCCGTATTCCTCAAAGCCAAGGGCTGCTGTGGAATTCCTGCTTTAGTCCCTAGAAGTCCCAGAGCATGGGTGAGCAGCAGGGCAGGACAGTGCCACCCTCAAGTGAGCCCTGCCCTGATTTTGGTCCCTGCTCCGTCAGCCAGCGTGTGGTGTAAGTGCTCAGATGGGGATACCCAGCACAGGCAGAGGACAGCCCTGCTCCCCCCGTGCTCTATCCTCACCTCTCCCTTTTCCCACAGGAAATCCAAAGCCAAAAACATCTGTATGATTCCCCAAGACATTTTTGACCATCCTCCTGGGCCACCACTCTGCTGCCATCTACTCCCTGCTCCCACACCAGAGACCTATGTCCCAGCATCTCTGAAAGCACCAGAAGGGCTGGGCTGGGGAGATGATGCTGCAGGTGTTTAATCTGCCTTGCAGAATGACCTAACTAATCTCTCTTGGCTTCCTCTGCAACCCATGGAGAGAGGCAGAGACTCCACCAGAGGGTGACATCTGCCCTGAATCATCTCCTGAGGGACTCTGATCTGCTTCCACCCTCCACGTCAGGGGAATCACGGCTGGGATGCAGCATTTGGCTCGTGAAAGATGAAACTCCAGCTCACATCTGCAATACAGCACAGTGATGCTGAAAAGATCAGCTGAAAACATGGTATTAGATTTAAGCTAACCCCTAGGCTTTTTCTTTCATTTTTTTTCCTGATGAAAAAACAAAACAACAAAAATACATGTTTTGTGAAAAACAGGAGCAGGGGCAGTTCAGTTGGAGGCATCATTACCAGCTCTAATTAGTAGACCTGAGGGCAAATCCCCACAACCACAGAGGTCCAAAGCCCCAGTGCTGTGTCCGCAGGAGTCCCAGCAGTGCCAGCAGGACCTGTTGTGGAAATGTGCTCAGTGTTGAACACGAGTATCTGTTCACAGCTGGAAATGGGGGATGGAGAAAGAGTGAGATTTTGAATAACCTCCTGAGAGAAATAAAGACCAGGTACCAGGTTCCCAGATAGATCCTATACCACCAAACATCCCTTGGATTGGAAATGGGGGCATGATCTGAAGCATTACAGGATCTGGGGATGACCAAAATTATCCTTCATCACTGGAGTCTAAGAGCCTGTTCACTTGTTCTTGATCACACATGCAAGTTGATTGTAGCCAGGTGAGGTTCAGTCTCTTCTCCCAGGTAGCAAGAGACAGGACAAGAGGAAATGGCCCCAGCTTGTGCCAGGGGAGGTTTAGACTTGATAGTAAGAAAAATCTGTTTGCTGAAGGGATGGTCAGACATAGGAGCAGACTGCTTAGGGAATTGGTGAATCACCACCTTTGGAAGAGTTCAAAGAACATATGGATGTGGCACTTGGGGACATGGTTTAGTAGTGCATTTGGTAGTGCTGTGTCAGTGGTCAGATTAATGATCTTAGAGGTCTCTTCCAACCTTAATGATTCTATGTGAGTAGTCATCCTCAGCTGCTGTGGTGATGAGCCTCAGATTTGCACCCCTCTGACACCAGGACAGCCACTGTTACCATTCAAGCATCTTCTGCAGCCATGGGCTCTGTGCCCTCACAGATCCTTGAGAAGGCAGCCTCTTGCCTCACATCAGACACTCATCTCATATTTGCAGAGTGCAGTGGTGTTTTCAAGTGCAGGTTTTCATCTCCAGTGCAAAGGTGTACAGTTACCTCCTACAGATGCCTGAGGGTGAGGGATGAGCTCATCCACCCCACAAATACACGTGTTTTCCACGAACTCAAAAAACTGTGGGCCAAGTTCTTTGGGGGCTGGATTCACTCCACACAGGTCAGGCCAAGCTGTGTGGTTGAGGTGCACATGGTGGTTAATCCTCTCTGTTTCAATAGGGCCACACAAAACCCCCACCATCACCCAAATGTGGCTGTGAGCACTGCAGGTCATTTCCAGCAGCACTCAGGAGGCATCAGACCCCGAGATTAGTCCTACCTGCAAGGAAGGATTTAGTGACCCATGAGCCTTCCAAGGGCCTCTGGGAAAAACCATCCCACCTGTACCATCATCTGGGTGAACCATGTAAATGGACTCCTCAGGGGTCTTCAAGGGTGGGACAAGCCCCATCAGCCACTAACCCCAGCTAAGCTTCATTGGTCCCAGCTTTAGGCATCCAGCTGAGGTGCCCAGGTGAAAGCCAGGTGAGACACTTATACTGAACACAGGGACTCCTGTGCCTGCAGGGAAGAAATTTTAAATGCCTACATTTAGATGGAATAAATCCAGAAAGTGATGTATTTTGTGTCACCCTCTGGAGCTGCTTCACTCATCTCAGAGGCAGCTTGTTGGTGTCAGGATCAAGCAGAGACCATTTCTTACTGTTCACTGTTTAGGTAGTTACCACTTGGTTTCTCAGAAACATAACCTTGAATGTTTCCAGGGCTGGAGCACCTACTACCTCTCTGGACAACCTGTACCAGGTTTTTACTCATTGCAACTTACCCTCATTTAAAAATAAATTTCTTCCTTTTATCTAGTCTGATGTTCTTCTTGCACATTTCCTCCCCCTCCCTCTAGCACGGTCCTGCCCACCTGCTGCAGCTCCTGGCATTGGTCCATAACCATCTTTCACCAGCAGGTACTGGGGATTTGGAAAAGTCACACAGTGACATCTGCTCCAGATGTCCATTCTTCACCATGTCAAAGTAGCTTAAAACATCAACTTATTAATAAAGATGATACTGCAGAAGAATTTGAAGCCTCTGCTTCAGTTTTGCAGGCAACTTTGCTGCTGGCTCAGTAGAAAATGGCTTCTACCTCCCAGGAATATTGTCACAATTCCAGTATTTTTGGAAAGCAGACAGGGATTTTTTACCCTTGAAGAAAATGACACATATGCTAAGATGGGCCATGGCTGAAGGATATGCTTCTGAGACAGAGAGAGCCACGTTCACATGCCAAACCTGCTGTTAGGCAGAAGCAGCTGCTGAACGTCCACATCCAAACTTCTAATCCAGACCCTGGGCTGCTCTTGAATGTTTCCTGTCCTTGTTCCAACCTGGACCTGAAAAATATTTTCCACTAAAAATGGTAAATTGCCATGAAAAGAACCCTGTGTGATAAATCACCCTGTTCTGACAGAATATAATTCCTTGGAGATTTTCCAACCAGCTGTAACACTAACACCACTGGAAAGTCTTTAGGCGTTTCTGCTTGGCTGGAAACACCAGTTCTGTGGAAATCAATAGCAGATGTTGCCCAGTGTGAGATCCACCGAAGTAAGTCCAACAGCCCAGGAGTCTGTGCAGCAAAGAGAAATCATCCCATGCCAAACCCACAGTATTGCAACCTCACTAATACACACACACCCCGGACACACCTCACACTCCTTGCTCCCAACAATCCCTCCCGGCCAAACGAGTTACACTGGTATTTATTTTCCAATATCTCTTCCATTTTCTGGCACTGACTACTCTGGAGAGATAACCTGTGAGCAAGCATGGCTCATTTCCCTGCTGAACAGGAGCAGCTCCCTGACCAGAGGGAGGGACAGAGCTACTGAAGGAGTTCCACTCAAGGTGAGCAGCTCCACAACATGCAATGGAACAGAGGTGTGACAGAGAGGGCCTGAGACTGAGGGGCTGTCCTGCCGGGGCTACTGAGTCCCTCTGCTGTTATGGGTGCCCAGCCCCAGGGTGGATGCAGCAGAGACAAGGGTCACCTCCAGGTGCAGAGACCCTTGTGTCGAAGCTTTGGGTGATCTGGTTAAGGTAGGGACACCTTCCACTAGACCACATTGATCAAAGCCCCAGTCAACCTATCAACTTGACCTTGACCATTTCCAGTGATGGGGCACCCACAGCTTCTCCAGGTAACCTGTACCAGTGCCTCACCAGTTCCTGCAGACTTGAGTCAGATGCAGATTCAGCTGCAGGGGTTCGTCTGCCCAAAGAGAGGTACCTGCAAAACCAACACCTGGTTTGCTCATCACAGCATCTCTATACTTTCAGTGGAGTATAATCACGCCTTTTAGGGAAGGTAAGGAAGATGTGATGAAGCCAGTCCGGGGACCCGCACTGCACGAGGGAGTTTCTCCCTGTGAGCTGTGAAGAACTGTGCTGCTGTGCTGTGATTTCTGTATAAAAACCAGCTATCATGCTGCACTCCAGTGTACCTCTCTGCATCTCACAAGAGTAAAACAATCCCCTCTCCTGGCACACACAGTCATATTCACTGCCTGCAACACCTCAGCTTTTACTTACTTATTCTGCAGCTTAATTAATTGAGTCTTAGAGTGCTTTGAGAGAGGAAAGGTGTTTAAAAAGCACAAAAGAGTCATTAATATAAGATGTCAAGCTGTTAAAAGGAACAACTGTACTGCTGGTGTTTCTGTGATTAGTCAGGGCACCCTAGGTTGTATTAGCTCATTTACAACTGCGACAGAAAGTGATACCAGCCCCTCTTTGGAAAAGTCATTTTATTTTGTTGAAGCCATATGTTTCCAAGGATAGAGTAAAGCTCAGGAGCCATAAATCATGCCTAGATAAGAAGAATCTCAAACAGTGGTTTTTTTCAGGATGTTGCTTGTTCTGTGATAATTGCTTGATGTTCAAGGCAGATTTCTCACTGCCTGGTCAGACACACAGCACAGAAGAGAAATGCCCCATGCCAGTTACTGTTCTTAGCATTTGAAATCTGCACACGTTAAGACAATTTTAATAATATTGTTGCATATCTGCCCAAATCCTACAGAGCTGCAGCGCCTTAGATTTCAAGGACTGTCCCCTTGCTGTCAGAAGTCATGGCTGCAGCAGAGATGTTTGTATGGGGTAGTGACAAATTGACAATGCAGACCTTGTGAGGTGCGTCAGCTTTGCTGCTTATCAGCACATGAGCTCCCACGTCACTGCAACTGCAGAGCTGCACCGGAGATGCTGGTGGACCTGGGATGCAGGGGCTGCTGGGTTCAGGTGTAGGGAAGCTGCTCTGGATATAGAGGCCCCAGGAAGGGCATGGCTGGTTGCTGTGCAGTGCCCCACGGCTAAGATGGGTCAGAAATAAGGCCACACACAAGGTGCAAGACAGCTGTGGGGGGAGGCTACCCCTTCTCCTCGGTGCTTGGGCTGCACTTGAGAGCTGATGCCACCACACTTGCCTTCAGGGGCTGCTGAGAATCCTGGGGACCCCAGACTGGGGCCCCTATCACCCCACCCTAGCATCCCCTGGGACTTGAGTTGGCTGCTTTCCTGCCTTGAGAGCTGCCATGTAGCCCTAGAGGAGTACTGGGATTAAGACAGGGTCTCATGAAGGAGTGGGAAATCAGCTCCGCATCTGTCTTGACAGCAGACCAGGATGTCTGAGTGGGCAGATATGCAAAGTTCCATTTGGAAAGCATCCGCTGGCTGCTCTCTGCCTGTTAGGAGCAGTGACCTTACCCCTTGCACCCAACAATCCTATAGCAAAACATCACTGACTTTACCCAACTATATCCCTAGTGGCACACAAAAGTTGCCTTTCCTTTTAAACAAAGCCAGTGCTGCTTGCAGACAGCCTCTCTTTCTCCATAAACCAGCTGTGGCCCACGAAGGGCGAGACAGAGTTATCCTCTCTTCCCACTCATGCCACTGCCTCCCCACTTCATCACCATTGTTGGCATCCCCAACTTTGCCCTTTGCATCACTGCTGAACAGGGTGGAACCTGGCCAGGGTGTGCTGGGCTGGGATGTGCACACACATCTGGTTGCATTGAACACAGCCTCTGAGCTAAAGAAAGAACTCTGTCCTACCATGAACCAGCCAAACCTCCTTTTCCTTCTGAATGCATCCACACCAGCTCAGCCTTGCTGCAGGCAACATGCAGAGAGGCAAAGCTGCCATGTTAGTAACTGAGTTTTCTTCAACGCAGGACAGGCCACCACCAACACAGCACCACTGAGATGGCAGCACCAGCTTGCTCACTCCTGAGACTCATTATGGGATGCTATGGCAGATCCGGGGTCAACACCAAGCTGGCGCTAGAGGGAGAGGCACAGATGAGTGTGAAAGGAAGGAACCATGTATGCAGGATTCCCAAATGCCTCGTGGAGTCCAGCCAAAGAAAATGCTGCTGAGACAAGAAGCCTCCCTCTTGCAGACAACTGCACCAAGAGATCCAAAGCCCCTTGCTGAACCAAGCCCCAGGGAAGGGCAGCACTCCTGTGTCTTTCTCCAGCAGCAGCAGCAGTCTCTGTGCCCCTCTTCTGGTAGCAAACACTAGATGGTCCCCTTCAAAGCCCTGATGTTGCAGATGCTGGGGGACATGGCTCATACTGGCAGAGGGAAGAAGGGATGAAGAGTGAGCAGAGAGGATAAGCAGTGCATAAGAGGGGTTGGTTCTGCCTCTGACATCAAGGTGTGTGTTTGTGCATGGGTTCACCAGGTGGGTCTTCACACAGCAAAACAAGAGCTGCAGCCCGGGATCCCTCCTGCCTCTCCTCCCACCTCACAGTCCACAGTTCTCTGAGTGCTTCAGGAGCAGTCAGCTCTCAAGGGAGGCAAGGCAGGTGGCAACAGATTTGAAGCCAAAAGTACAACTCTCAGATCTGCTGGGCTTTGGAGCGGACACAAGAGCTTCAGAGCTAAGACATTCATGGGCTTAGACCTTCAGAGAACACCACATCTGGAAGATTCAGGGCTTAGACCTTCAGTGGTCACCAGACAGCAAGGAAGGGCTGGGGAAGATGACCTTGGTATGGCTAAGGAAAAAATGCTTTCCCATCATGCAAAAAACGGGCAGTGGGTCTTTCCTTGCAGCAAGATCCAATGCAATTTCAGACATCTGGAAAGGCCTGAGGACTATGAGATACACCCAGCTGCATCCCCTCCACCAGTGGGACACCAGAGAAATGAGCGATGCAGCCAACAGCAGGACCTTGCCCTGATTCCACCCTGCTTCCTGCTGTTTCCCAGCTCCAAGGCATTGTACTCTTGCCTCCTTCTCCTTTCATCAAGTCCCAGTAACCCTCTGTAACTAAAGTCCACCCCCGACCACCAACACCTGCTCCTTGGAAGGGATGGGCTTCTGCAGAGCTCACAGATACTGCCTAAGTCTCAGTGTCATCATAGCCAGAAAGAAATTACCTCATACCACATTTAGTGTGCATTTCCCAGAGGAAGCATCTTGACACCTTCAAATCACAGAAACCTTGTGGCCTGCACCAATAAAACCCAAACATTTTACAACAGACAGAACTTGAGTTACAGCGGTGGTGGCCCCAAGCGACATTGCCTTGGCCCTCCTTGTTATTCCTCAGTCAGTTCATTATTATTAATGTCACTACAATAAATACCAGAATGAAATTGACAGCATTTGGCCACATATCTTAAAGCATTGCCCCACTCCTCCTTCATTCCGCGTATTTGCAGCCTTGGTTTCCGTCTCTATCAGTCATCAGAGGAGCCTTTAGGGACAAACCGTTTGACAATGTGACTAGCTAGGTAATAAAAACCGTGCAGAACTGCAGCTGTGGCATCGATCACCAGTGAGAAGGTGCCCCCAATCCCAGTGGCCATGTCTTTAAGGACAGAGGGAATGGCACAGATGGAGTGGTAAGGGAAAGCAGCAAGGTGAAGGACAAACCCCATGGGGATGCTCAGGATCCTGTAGGTGAGGGACACCACATCTCGAACGATTTGCAGGAAGCCCAGGAAGATGTTGATGATGACCCTGCCAACATCATAGGGGATGCTGATGAGCACCATGCTGACAGCTTTAAGGTAGGACACCATCCCATTCCACAGGCTGTAGACTCCATCCAGAACTGTTCCAACAACTCGCTTTACAACAAGCCACAGAAAATAAAACACAAATTTCACCAGCTCCACAAAGATGTAGATGAGGAGTTCTAGAAGTTTGATGAAAGGGGTAGCAATGATGCCAGCCACTCTTCTCACCCAGCTGCTATCTTTGGTCTCCTGATTGTCACTTGTTTCAACTTGCTCTCCAGAGCGGATCTGACTGACCGCTTGCAATACTGCTTCTCTTTTCTCCTGGCTTTTTTGGTCTTCTCCACAGTTGCCCTTGAACAAGTGAACTCCTGGTAGAAGCTGCTTCTCCAGCTCTCTCACAGTCAGGTCTTCCAAGCTGTTTTCATCACTGATTTTTTTCACTAGTCCCAGGGACCATCCCTCTGGAGCATCACAGCAGGCTGCCAGCCAGAGGCTCTCTGGCACTGACACCTTGCCTTTAACTCGGACACTGGAAGGAACTGCACCTGCAAGTAGATACAGATGATCCATCTTGGAGCAGTGAGGGATCAGAGCTTGCTCCACTACTTTCCCAATGTCTCTGTGCCAGCTTTTGCTCAAAGCTGGGCTCAGAGGGACAGCGTTCGTGAGTGTGTAAGTGGCCACCTGGAAATCCTCCTCATTAAGCAAACTGGGATTCAGAAGGCCTCTTTCATAGCCAGAGCCCATGTAGTCTGAGGTCAGGGCTTGATTTGCACCAAGATTGGCCACAGCACCACCAATATCTTCTTCACGCACCATTTCATGCAAGTCATTTTCTGGATCATCTATCTGAAAGAGTAGAGAGAAGCGTTACCACATGCAATTCACCTTCCTAGAAAGCAAATGAGATGTGTAAAATGGGCCTCAACATTCACTTTTTATTAGGACTACTAGTACATGCCGTGCCTTGGATTATATCCTGCAGCCTCTCCTCGCTTTCCTTGAAATGCTTCAGAGGAGTGTATTCTCTGCTTAGCTTCTCTGCCAAACAAATTGGTTTAGGCTCCAAAGGATATTTGCAGCTCTTGAGTCTCGTACACAGCACAGCCTTCAAAATCTCACCAGGCACTCTATACCAAGCCTCTAACTTGTGCTTTGTCCTAGAAGAGATTTTTAAGACTAATAGATGGCTTGATTTAGGGTCATGTTTTCACCTCCTACTGTGGTGGTACCTGGTGTTCATTTAAGAACTTAACCATGGCACCTTAAGTCCCTGTGAACTATTAAATCCAAGCCATGGGAAAAGAAAAAACCAAACAAGCCATGGTGTATAAGATGTCTAGAGAAGGCATTTACCTCTCACCACTTATTGCGTAAGAAGCAAGCACGAAGCCATACATCATGTCAGGAGACCTGAACTTCCCCGCCTTGAACAGGAGACACAGCAGTGAGCTCCTAGGGCTGTCGCAGAGCTGGTCATCAGTAGTCTGATCCTCATGTCATTAATAGTCTGAACCTCATCCTTAATGACCATACAGCTCCTGGCATAACATGGGTGAGGGTGCCATCACCAAAGGCCCTTGATGGAATCTGTGCTACCTGCTTATGTCTGCAGTTCCCATGCAGCAGAGCCAGAGGTAGCAATAACTGCAGCGGGAGTTTGTCCTGGAGCCATGCACAGGGGGAAGGGGGCAGGCGGAGGCAGTAAAGAGCAGCGGGAAGAGAAGCACTAAATGTTAGGGTGTGTTCAGGTCTTTCTCAGGTGGCCACAGCTGTGTCTGATCCATAGTCATTTCTATTGACACTGCCTGCAGCTGCTCCAGAGGGCTGTGCCAAGTTGTCATTTTGTTCCTCAGATTAGAGGGTGAACATGTTGGTAGAAACTCGAGTGGCAGACGATCTCTGGCAGTCACCACCTTCTGTATTCTCTGTTTCAAAGGCTATGGCCCTCAGGTCCCAGCACTGTGCTGGCCTAATTAAACCGTCTGCCTTTGCCCCAGCTTATAAATTGTTTACTGCACTATCTAATATGCACTTTGGAGACATCTGTGGCAGACAGTTCATAGTCTACCTTGAATCACTGCCAAGTTATCCATCTTTGTCTCTTGACCACCCTGCAGTGCACTTGGATAGATACCCAACTATGTCCTTGCAATCATACACAGAGTTTGCATCTTAGTGCCACATGACCTCCTCAGAGCTCTGCACCAGCCTGTGCTGAGAGTCAGGATGAAAGGGCCAGTGTGGGCCAGTGTCAGCACCTGTCCACCACCCTCACCCAGAAACAGCTCTGGCTGGCCTCCTGCACCAGCCAATTCCTGCAGTCAAGCGCAGGGCTCCCTCTGCACCAAGCTTGGTCACAGTGCCAAGCCTGGCGATTGCAGAGGGCTGCATTACGCCACCCCCTGCTAAGGAGGTTTCTTGCTCTTTTTTTTGAAGCATCTGATGTTTATTGCTTCAGGACTGGGAGAATCATTGTGAGTCCCATGTGCTGATGCACAAGTCACAGCTTTTTCTAAATGCACTGCTTAAAAGAGGCCTAATTCTGCACTTTTATTGCCTTATTCTGCCCCTCTTGCTTAGTCACCCCAAACAACAGGCAGCAGCTGGCTGATGAGGCCAGACATTTTGCATTCCACAAAACCACTGTCTCTTCCTGGCCCCCCTCCCCTTGCCATTCTCCCCTTCTGATGAGATGATGGTGTGCCATGGGACAAGGGATGCACCCAGCGTGTTTAATTGCACAGAAGAGGTGAGAGGGATTGGGCACAGATGTGGGGCTGTGCCCAGGAACTGTCCTCAATGCTATGACCCTTTGGAGTTTTAAACCCTCTCAAAGACACTCATTCCATCTTACTCCCATGGTGAGTACTGCCATGCTACAAGGACACATAGACCTAAGACAGATCAGCTCTGCCTCCTGGCAGATATTCCCAACCTACATGAAGAAGAATAAACTTAATTTCCCTCTCCTTATGAGCTGCTGCATGCAAACCTTTAGGAGCCTATCAAGAAAATATGTCCCTGGTTACCTGTACAGTTGCAGGTCTTTGCACATACCATCAGGATTGTTTGGGTGCAATTAAAAAAGAATATGATAAAAATGCAGCTGTGTGCTGTTCATGTGTAAGGCTCTGACATCACCTAATTATGCTTATAATAACTCCTATTATGGTTTATAATAACTAATGTGTACCTGAGGTTTTCGTGCCTCCTCCAGATCAGTCCCAAAGGCAGGATGTCTCAGCACTGCATCTAATCTGCATTGCAAGATGTATTTCTTCCCTCCTTCAAAAAGCTTCTGGCTTGCATCACCCCAAAGCATATCTGGAATCAGCCATGAAGCCACCTGCCTAAATAACCTGGAACAGCTCAGGGCAAAATCCAAGCAGACAGGTAAACTCCTTATTATAGGATGGAGATTTCAAAATAACTTACCTGTCTGAAGCCTGTATGGATGTTAGCACATAACAATATTGCTGTGTGTCATTAAGTGAAGGGTGCAGTTTCACAGATGGGACAGAGGCAGAGGGGGATTAAAAGTATGGCAACACACAGTTATTAGGGCAGGCAGCTTCCATTGAGTTTGGTCATTTAACAAGGAAGGACCTCCCACCTTCCCCACCCGGGTATGCAGGATCTCTGGTGAACTTCAGCACCCCTCTCCCACTGCTACTTCCTCAGGCACCCTTACACCTTTGATTGAAGGGGAAATGTTTGATCTGACCTTAGTGTGGGATTCATACGTCAGGGAAGAGGCACACTGCATCCTATGCTGAGGTTTCTGTAGTAGGACGTTCACATGAGTGGCTCTAGAAGTGCCTGTTCTCTTGACTCTCTACCAAGAGAGACTGCAAGAGCAGCTCAGAGGTAGCTGCACTGTAGCTGGGCAAGAATCCCAGCTTGGTCATCTGCCTGATGGTAGCCGTCAACCAAATGAAAACACAAGGTAATTCATCCAGCCCCTCATACATTAGGATGGAAAAAGCAACTCCAGAGTTTTCCATCTCTTTCTAAGCTACAGAAAGAATCAAACACAGATTTTCAGACAAGCAAAATAGAATGAGGTAAAAGACACCTAAGCACCTTGCTCTCGACCCCTAGGAAATCTGTGGCAGAGCAGGTTTTCAGACCTGCGCCTGGGGGAGTCCCATCAGTACCCTGCTCATCAGCCTACCCTTCCTGCTCTCTAATTTTTCACTAATTGCTGAATTAATTCATTGTTTCCAGCTGCCAATCAGCAGTGGGTGGCACTGACATTCCTCACACTTCTCACCCAATTACTGCCTCTGTGCTACATTTGGCATTTGTTCCTCAGGCAGACATTCCTGAGGAGCGAGTAGACGGTGCTCTCACCACTTCCATCATTATCCCCCCAAAAAAGCATATGACAAACTTGAGACTCCTACTGGAGTGCTGAGAGTGTTTTTTGTAGTGATTTCTTTCTGTTTGTTGTGTGTCTGCATCTCCATGTGCATGCACATGCCACTGTGCAGCTGAGCCAGCTTGTACCCAGCTACCCTTGTCTCGGCAAGGAAATTACCCAGAAAATCGGTGGCATGAGCTCCCTGGGCTATGCTTCTGAGCAGGTGTTGCTAAGGGTTCCCTTCAGCAGCCATCCGACCTAGCCTTGGTAGAACATACATGATGGGTGTGAAAGCTCTTCCCCACTCTCTCCTCCAAGTGGCAGTGTCTGAGAGGGCTGTATGTACTTATTTCTTGAGTTATAGGACTTTTTCATATTCTTGATTTCTTCCCCTTACATATCCTCCTGCAGATTCTTTTTGCCCTAGTACTTTTCTGTCTCAGTCAGAGGTTCCTCCAGGGAACTGCAGAGCTACCACCTCCTGCCTCTTACACGTCTGCATTTCAGGAATGGATGAAGGGGACCCATTAATGTCAACTAAGAACTACTGTCAGCCTGTGAGGCTGCTCTGGAGAAGCTAGAGAAACTAAAGTTAGCACTTGTCCTAATATTTCTGCGGCTGCAGAAGCTTTTGATAGCAGAACACACAAGGTTTGGGACTCTGGAATGCTGGAAGGAACAAAGACCAGGGGTGAAAAGGGATGGAACAGGAAGGGCAGAGAAGCCAGCTAAAGGGAGGTGCAGGAGAACTGAAGTTACTGGGGGGGTGCTGTCCACTGCTCCATGGCAGGAACAGCTTCTGTGCCTACCTAAGTAGGTTGGGAGAGTTGGACCACAAGAAGCAGGAGGAGATATGGGGGCTAGAGGGGATGAAGGGTGTCCCTGGCCAAGACAAATGGGAAAGGATCTCATCTCTGCCGCTTTACCTTGCTGTCTCCACTGACCAAAGATTGTTGCCAGTCTAGGACTCCTTTACGTTTTAAAAATTCACCACCCTTCCACAATTCAGTGATGACAGTCTGCAAAAAGCTTCCTCTGTTTTAAAAGGGCAAGCTCCCACAGCTTCCCTGTGAAGTGGAAGGAACTCAGATCAAAGGCCCTTAGGAACTCCTGCAACTCAAAACCCAGCCCAGAGAGCCAGGAGACAGTCCAGGATGAAGATAAGCATTTAGGATCTCCTGTCTTCACTGCCTGTGGCCTTAGTATCTCATCACCACACATGAGAAAAATAAGCACAGCATTTTTCTGGCAGAGGGGTGAGTCTGATTGTGGCAACATCCAGTAGCTGAGGGCCACACTCCCAACATGCTGCTCTGACACTGCAGCCATTCCTGCCCTAACAAAGCACCCTTGCACATTGACAGTCTTTCCTGAGCTCAACAGATGAGGTAGCTTGATGTTGCCACAAAATTCCTCATTATCACTGCTGAAAAATCTAAATCTTGGAGGGAAGGGGGGGGGGAAGGAGAGCTAATGTTGTCTTAGGGCACCACCAATTTTTAAAGGATTTCCTTTAAATCTAACAGCCTGAAGGCCTTGCTTAAACATGCCAAGTGTCAGGCAAAAAACACTGAGGCTCTGGCAAAATTCATTGTATACTGCATACTTCTGACCTGACTGAAGCCTGCACGCCCCAGGACACAGCAAGTCATTTCCCTACCTCAGTCTGCAACACTGGAACACACTGAAAAACTGCAGAATCAACTTGGTGAACCACAAATGGATGTTTTATCTCTGCTCAGTGAAGCTAAAGAACTCCTATCAACACTGTGATCACACTGGCAACAGAACAAACTTGAACTAGACACTTCGATGTTTAACCCACCGTGAGCAGTGCTCCCAGCCCACAAGAGCTGGCTGGGCAGGACAGGACAGACACACCGCTGGTGTCAGAGAGGGTTTTCCTCTCCCCTGGCACTGCACATTCATGCAGCAGCCTCCCAGTTTTCATTATAAGCCCCCTGGGATAAGAAACTATTTGTTTGGTCAGTTCCAAGTGCAAAAATAAGTTCTGCTCATGCTAAATTCATACCAACAAAAGTGCACCAAGCAGAGTTCCTGCCCCTTTTGCAAAACCCTAGCTCCAGCTTCACCCCAGAGGAATGTTCTCCAGGAACAGTTGCTTTACAGCGAAGGAAAAGGTGCCTTACCTGCGGTTCAACCAGCCAGTTCTCCTCGTCACTTTGAGCTGGCTTTGTAAACTTAAAAGCTGAATAAAGAGGGATTTTGTCCTTAGTACTGTAGAGGGTTGCAAAGCGTGGCTCTTTGTTGTACTGCTGACAGATCTTCACATGGAACGGTTCTGTAAATCCTTCGGGTGGGACTTGTCCAGGGAAGAACACGTTACACTCGGCAAAACCAGTTTCATCCTCTCTAACAACTCTGCCCTGGGAAAAGCCTGGGAAAACTGAGATGCAAAGCAAGAATACAATTGACGTCTTCATGGTCCACTCCCTGGAGCTGAGGGAAGCCCCGTCTGCCTCCGCTGGGTACGGCAAAGGACCTACGCTCAGAGTCCATGCAGCAGCGAAGCCAGAAAGCGTCTGGAATTCGGGTGTAGCGTGCGAGGGAAATGAAATATGAAACCACAGCCGATCCCTTCGGGGAGCCACCGCGTTCTGCAGGCAGCACGTTGTGAAACAGAACGTGCGCCAGGCTGCTCTGACACACGCTGCGGACGCAACTACCCGCGGGAGATGATGCCAAGCAACCTGAAATCATCAGGGCTCGTCGGGAAGAGAAGGAGGGACGCCTCTGGCAGCGGCAGGGCTGGAGCTGAGCAGCACCGGCTGTCCAGGCTGGGGCTCAGCGCCGGCGGGGGTGTGGTGCTGCATTGCAGCAGTCCCCGGCAGGAATTTTGGCTGACACAGCCAGAAACGTTTCTGAGGCTGTCAGAGGGGATGCCGCAAAGTCAGATTCACCACCCCAAAGAAGGTATTAACTGTTCTATCCACCTGGGAGCCTGGCCAAAGGAGAGGGAGAGGAAGAAGAGAGGTGGCAACACTGGAGCCGCCGGGAGCCCCCTTTGTCCCTTTTTGGGGTATCTGTCATCACTATTGCTGCCAGCCACAAGCTGCTTAGATGCCTGGGAAAGGCATTCATCTCCCATCTCTCCTGGTGCTGTATGGGGTTATTCAAAACCCTCCAGTATCACCTCACCTTCAGAGACCCTCCCTCAGAAGAGATTAACAACAGGGAGAAGTATGAAGACCCTCGGATCACATATCCCAAATCAGCATCCACCTCAGAACACTTTGGCCAAACCTATGGAACTGGCAGAAAAAGGGAATGGAGCTGCTTGTCTGAGTTTATGTTCAGCAAAGTAAGCATCTGCCCAATAAACCTATGCCTTTGATACCTTGGTTACTGCTGGGTAAAAGCAGTATTCCTTCAGTGACTGGGAAATTACTGTTTTCAAAAGAGTGGAGATGGAAAGGAGGTAACAGAGCAGTGCCTTGGAGTCAAGAAATGTAGCATTTTCCCACCCAAGAAGTGAGATGTGATCGGCTGTGTTGCCAACAACTTAAAAAATCCTGGGGGATTTATTGCCAATAGGGTACAAGTCCCTTTTATAATACAATTCCCAAGCAAAAAAACTCCCAAGTGCTACCATCCCACAAGTACTTTGCAGACAAGGTAGCATTAGTCCATATTGAAAATTATGAAGTGGTACAGTGAGTGGTTAAAGTGCCTGCCCAAGGTCAGAGAAGGAGTCTGTAAAAGGCTAAAAATAGACTGCACTGTATGACTATCATTCCTCTACTCAGGGATGACTTCTGGAAGTATCAAGACAAGGAAATACGTCAACAGCTCTTGGTGTGGTGATAGCAGCTAGGGGAGACAGAGGTAGGCTGGACAGGCTGGGGAACAGGAAATGTAGTAAGCAGGCTTGGGTTTGGTCCAGGCAGATGACTGGTCACCCAGCCCTGACAGAAAGAGTTAGTCATGTTCAGGAAAGGTGATGGAAAGGAAAGCACAGACATAAAATTTAATTTTCTTGGATGTAAAAAGGCTCCTGAAAAATCAAGAACTGAAGCTGAACCTTAGCTGTTAGGTGCTTTTCTGATCTCAGACTTGCAATTACCTAGGCAGCAGAAGAAAATATTTTCTTCTGCTGGTGAGCCCTGCTACTCAGGCAAACCTAGGCCAGACAATGACTTTAAACACCCCATTCCAAGGCTGACGTGCAATAGCCCAGCATGGGCATGGTCCCAATCCAAGAAAAAGGCAGCATGAGGTGTCTCAAGGTGTGCATGACAGCGGCCACCAGCATGCTAAACAGATCAGCAATCTCCACCAGGAAACATCCTGCCTCTGTCCTGGACCTGTGAATCAACCTCTTGCCTCAAAGTAGCACCTCTGTCTCATCAGATGTACAGCCCCAAGCTGTCTTCTGAGACTCAAGGGCTTTTTATGGGCTTTTGGGAAACTCTGAGAAGTTCTTTCCTTTCAGGGTCTGAGGCTGGGGTCTGTCTTCCAGCTTAGCTCTATGTTTACCAGCAAACAGATAAACCTGATTCATCCTGAAGAGCAGGAGCTTCAGGTTCTCACCTCCCATGAGATGTGTCAGTTGAGAGCCAGCATGGAGTTCCACTCCTTTGCTCCCAGTTTGATTTTCTGTCCAAGCGAGGTGCCTTTACAGTTTCTAATTTAAGATAGCTGTTGTGACTCTTGAACACAGAGCTGTATATTTTTTTTCTCTTGCTAATATCACTATTACCAAAGGGACTAGTGCCATCATTGTGTTGTGGCACTCACCATGCTGAAAAGATAAAGACCAAAGGACTGCTCTGTCCTGGGAAGATTACACTCTCAGCCAAGGGACCACAGACAGAGGACTCAAACACAGTGAGATGGAGTTGGCCAGAGATTTTGATGACTTGGTACTGCAGTAACTTATCCACTATCACACGCTTTTATAGGCATCACAGGGAGTGATGCCTATAGGCAGTGATAGGGAGCGATGCCTATAGCAGCTGATGCCAAAAGGAGTATTAAGATCAGATTCAAAACCTAAGGCTGTTGATGTAAGCAGAGGTGCTCTGGCAAAATACACATTGGGCTGGCAATGGACAGTGTGAGTTGGTGGTGTCAGCACGAACTGTGGTAGCACTGTGGCCTCGCGGGAGCTGGAGCTGCCTTCTCCAAACCCATTGAGGGGTGACAGTGCAATAAGCTGAGCAGTGCCAAGAGTGAGGGCAAATGTTTCATATGATGGAGCAGAGGAAACCCAGGGAAGATGCAGAGTGATGTGGCCAAAGGGACACAAAAGAAAAGCGATCATAGAATCACAGCATATCCCAAGTTGGAAGGGACACACAAGGATCATGGAGTCCAACTCCTGGCCCCGCACAGGACATCCCCAAGAGTCACACCATGTGCCTGAGAGCATTGTCCAAATACTTCTTGAACTCTGTCAGGCTTGGTGCTGTGACCACTTCCCTGGGGAGCCTGTTCCATGCCCAAATACCCTCTGAGTGAAGAACCCTTTCCTGATACCCAACCTAAACCTCCCCTGACTCAGCTTCCCCCCAGGCCATTCCCCCAGGTTCTCTCACTGGTCCCACAGAGAAGAGATCAGTGGCTGCCTCTCCATTTTGCCTCACGAGGAAGCTGATCACTCAGTGCCAGGCAGAGGTGTATGGGAGACAAGAGAGGCTGTAGACAACAAACTGTATAGACACAGGGTTTGCAAGGCATAATAGAGGTAAAGTGTGTTGGGGAAAATTAAGAGAGGTTGGAGAGAAGGAAGGGCAAGGAAAGGGGTAAGGATCCAGAAAACAGTATTGACCAGCAGGAAAAGGAAGTTACTGGGCAAAAATTAGAGTGGAGTAAGATCTGAATTCCTGAAAATCTGGAGTGCTAAGAAAAGGTTAAGAAGGAAAACAAATGGAAATAGGTGGGAGGAAACCCAGGAGGCAGGCTGTGACAGGTCAAGTGAGAATATGAGAGAAATCTGAGGAAAGTCTCTTGTGACAAGAAAATGAGAAAAAAATATTAGGAGGAAGAGGGGGAAAGGAGAATGAAAGATTTACATCCATCTTCATTGACCTGACAGAGATGAGCAGTCTTCCTGTTCTCCAAGGGTCTCAAGCACCAAGAACAATGTCTGAAAAGGAAGAATACCTCCCTGCAAAACAAACTTGAAAAGCATGTCAGCATCCAAACTCTCTAGCCATTAAGAAGCTGCCAGGCTTGTCTGTCTGCTTTCCCACACTTCTCTAGCTCTGTCTCTGTTCACACGACTGACACTGGATTTGCTGCAAATATACAGCCTCACATGGTTGACCCCTCTACCCTAGTCTTTCAAAACATTCTTGACTCCAAATATTTTTCTAGGCTGGATCTCCAGTCTCCTATCATGGCCTCTGTGAGACTCTAGTGTTGTATGGGACTGCCCCTTTCTTCTGAGAAGAGAAGGAAGAAGACAGTATCTCCAAGGGCAGGCAGTCTCATGAGAGAGACACCATTTGTTTCAGTAGACACACCAAGCTTGGACTTGGAGCACAACAGTGCCAGCAGACATGCCATGGCATGTCAGAGAGCACATCTGCCTCCTCACTGTCTCATGGGGAAACAGTCTCTTTTTAAAACTAGTTAAAAAACTAGCTCTGGGAAGGGAGCCCAGTGCTGAGCTACAGAGAAAAGCAAGAGTGAAACAATTTTCCTATTATAACCAAGAGATTCAAGGGCTAGGGGAGGGGGTGGGCAGAAGGACAACAAACTCTTTAAGGAAGAGCTTAAAAACACATTTTTGGGATTTTGATTCTCACCTAAAACAAGGTTTTGATGCCAATCTCTGCTGCCTTTTGTCTTCATACCTTCCCCACGGTGTCCCTGGTGCTGGCGAGGAATGGCCCTCCACTGCTGCTTTGTTGCTCATCTCTGCCATGATGCTCACAAGCAAGGGTGGACTAGTGAGAGGCCACGAACTGCCTCAGACTGCCAGGGATGCTTATCTGGCTCTTCTTCACTTCCATTTTCTCCTGTCCAGACTCACAGTGTCCACCCACAGCAGACGGTGGATGCCCTGAAATGGTGTCACAGATGAAATCAGAAGAGAAAAAGACGATGAAGTTTTAAACAAAAAATTATAGAGGAGGTTGTCCATGGTGCACAATCAGAGGAAAAGGGTGACAACTGGGAACAGTGAAGCACCCAAACTGCTCTATGGACAGTAACACCATTGGGATAGAGACATATTCTCATTTTGTACCAAAACTTTCACAGTGGGAGTCTGACAGACACCTTGTAAACAATGAAGTATAAGTGCAATGCATAAATACTGAATAAAATTAATAAAATTCAAAGGCTGCTTCCTTTGGCACTTTACCACAGTCTTCAAACCCAAGAGATCTCTGTTAATCTTCAGACTGTTCGAAAGATGCACAATGACAATGCCATGCTAGACAGCAAAAGTAGGATAGATTTAGATTAGCAGTACAAGGCATAGTTTTTAATAGTGCAAATGATTCTCTGTCAAAATGAGCTATTTAGAGATGTGCTGAAAGGTCCAGCATTTCCATTTTTTAAACTAGGAGGTGCTTTTTAACATGATAGCAACTACAAAAAAAGAGTTATGTTTCAACTGTAATGGCCTTTGTTTTACAGATTGTCAATTAGTCAGAGCCACAACAGTTCTTACACACCTTAAATCTGTTCTGGGCAGGGAAGTTATCTAGTTACATGCTTTTCTTCTAGGTATTAATATTGATTTTTTTACTATTTGTTTCATTTTATATTTTCAAAACTGCGGTGTGATTCAGTCAATGCTGAGAGCTTGCCATGCTACATGCTGCCCAAAACAAGGCATGAGACAGCTTCTGACAGTCTGCCTTGACAAAGGACTGGTGAGTGGGAACAAAATTAGAGGTACAGGCTTATTAGTCTTGTGTCATCTCAGAAGAGGGAAGGAGAAAGCCATAACCCTTGAGAAAGCTAAACCTGCAGAGCCTCTAATCAAGAGGCAAGATAGTAGCCACACCCAGGACTGCCTGTCTCCAGAAACACCACTGTGTTTTGGAACCAAGGAGTAGTAGGAGGAGTGAGATGTTCTGCACTTAAGGTTTGGCCAGATCTGATAGATGGATATGAGGTTCCAGCTGCACCCCAGCTCCAGCACCCTCTGTGCCACTCAGACCAGCAGGGGAGATGCCCCTATGGAGCCAGTCATCCCAACAGCCAAAGCAGAGAGGCAGACACCACAAGGCTATGACTTGCATCATTCTACATGGCCAGGTGAGGACAAGATGGCATCCTCCAGATGTGCCTCTGTCTCTGCACCAGCTTTAAAGTGAACAGGATGTTCATGGCTGGTCAGACAAACCTCAGACAGGATCTAATGTACTTCTCCCACCACAGAGACTTAGCCCATGAAAAAAGTGTGTTGGTTGTGTGAGACAAGAGTGAACAGCTCTTTCTCCATTCTCATTTCAGGCCTTGACTTGCTACTGAAATACGTATTTCAACTGCTGCGAGGCGTAAATGTAGCATCATATTTCCCACATAGGTTGCTTCTTGGCCAGTACTGCCTGGGGAAAAATTCAGATGTGAAAAACACAATCACCAGTCCCAGGATTCTGTCACTACCATGAGTATAGGGCTCAGATTCTGCCCTTAGGGTTCACAAAATAGCATCGGTGCATGACAACCAGGACAAGGTATTCCCTCTAAAATAAAAAAGCAGCAGTGCTTTTAGTCACATTGACAGCAGGGTGGAAGGAAGTACTGGCCTCAAATTAGACCTCTAAACAAATGGGTGGCTGTTGGGATTGCAGGTTAAATTACAAGTGCAAAACCCAAAACCCGTGAGGAAAAGTAACTTTGTCTCCCTCTACTAAACTCAGTTCAGCATCTACGAGATTGAGGTTATAGATATTATCTCCAGATTGAGGTTTAGATCTTATCTCCATCAGGAGGCAGAAGAGGTTTGGCCTCAACTGTCTCACGCCTGTAAGAGCCAGTGACAGGAGTCACTGTCCTGCTGCCCTGGGCTGCTTGCCATTGAATTTTGCATGAATAGTCAGAAGGAGAATCACCTTCTGCCCTTTAGCTCTGTAGTGAAAGCACAAGAGCAAGTCTCACAGCCCAGCCTGGACCACTCTGCTTACAGTCCCTCCGAGCAGCAGCCCCTGTGCCTGTGCTCTCAATCTTCTCTGTGCAGCAGCCAAAAGAACCAGAACTCCCTTGAGAGCACCTCAGCCTTCTAACCTCCCTCCAGCACAAGGCCTGTGTAACCACTCAACGTGTTCCTAACTGAGCATCCTTACATCTGATGGGAAGTGCTTTGAAGTCTACCAAGCATGGACTACAGAGCTCATAGCTGGTAAAGACTGCAGGACCTGGAGCTGCTGGGGTAGGCAGGCTCCAGCGCAAAGAAAACTTGAAGGGGGGGAGAGCTGTAAATACTGCAGCACATTCATCACACGCCAAGCATTCCTGTGCAAACCCTACCCCCACAGGCACCAGCTCTATTGGTCTTCCTTCCACAGCTGCTCATGAACTGCTATGCTCTGGTGGGTGGGACTTCTCACCAGTGGGATGCAGCACTTTGCACAGCATCAGGACTACTCCCTCAATTCCTCCTTAAACTTTTACCTTCAAGGAAAGCAAAGCCAAGTTAATAGAGGCACAGTAAGAGTACTGGATAGGAGCAGTGAGGTCAAGATGCTCAACGCACATGTTTTTGCAGGGACAGATGTGAGATGTGGCTGCTTTCACTGTGCTCATGGCAGGCAGCTGGACAAGGAGAACAGGAAAAGGGAGGGAAATGCAAAACTTGGAAGCAATTACTAATCCTAAACAGGCAGAGTCTTGCCAAGATGAGGCACGTCTGCAGAGGTGTTTGCAGCACACACACCTTCCTGGTGTGCCCCAAGTCTTCAGGGGAGCATGCAATGCCCTGTTCAAAAGGCCTCCTGCTTGCACCCACAGTGGAGCTCCACGTTCAGATGAAGGAATTGGCCACCAGAAATCCTGAACCAACCAATTCTGCTAATTGGGTTTTGATACTCCTAACCAGCACTAACCACTTAAACTTCAACTGAACCCCTCCTGTCTGTCTGCACAAATCACAAAACAGATATCAAAACCCAGGAAGGGAACAAATTTTGCCTGGCTGGTGTCATCCATAAGTGGCTTCAGCCAGGGTTACTGATCTTACTACTGAGGAGGAGAAGCCTCCTTAGTCTGAGTCCCACAACAGGACCCAGTTTACAAGTCTTGCTCAAATGGAGGTGACAGTTCTCATGGTAAAATTAAATGTGAAAGCCCTGTGGGCTTTGTAATATAGGAAATCAAATTTCAGAGCCCACACTTAAATGGGACATTACATCTACAAGTTGCAGAACAAAAGCTTTTGGTCCATTATTCGTAGTTTTATAAAAAGGGAAATGCATAAGACTTGGGGAGGGGGGGTCTCTCTTGACTTTGTTAAGATCCCCTGCTAGTGGCAGTGCTAGGAACAAAATACCAGTTTTCTGAGTGCCCTCTGCACTGACAGTTCTGCAAAAGCCTCCCTTGACAACTCAGCAGCTGAAATACTGTGAATTTGCAATCAAGAACTAAAAGAAAAACAACCTGGTTGATCCCACTTGTGGGGATTTCATTGTTTTTCAAGCTCTTGTTCTTTGTTTCCATCTGAATCAGAATAAACTGACTTCTGCCCACGCCTGAAAGAAACAATGCAGCTGGTTAAAACCCTTCCAAAGCCCGAGTGGCCTCACTACTGGGCGAACCCTTTGCACAGTGTGCTAGTTCAGTAAATAAAGGATAACTAAGGATAACTAAAGGTTATCACAGTGATTAAGAGAACTCACTTCTGGCTGATACCAGCTGCAATACTCTTAGGTAGGACCATGTTACATTTATGCGGCATCTTTGGAGGTAGTGGAAATTGGTCCTATGGCTGACCTTCTTTTCAACTGGTTTGATGACTGCACTACTGAGATGTTGCTGGAAAGGAACCTGAATTATGTTTTAAATTGGTCAGGATGACATATAACTGTTTCACTTTTATAAACTCTTCCTTGCATTCCTGGTTTGGAGACTCGAGATAAATTAGGAGATCTTGTGCTTCCACACTGGCTTCTCTATACCTGAGATCCCTGTTTACAAAAAGTACTTATCTGCATCTTGAAGCTTTCAGCAACTGAAATTTTAAATCCAGAAGGACCTCATCTAACTTAACCTCATCTTTGGAACATAACTATTTATGTAGTTTTACATTGCAAACTCCACATCTTCCACTTGCCTTTGTAAATTACTAATAAAATATAGAGCAGGATTTTCTGGGATTGCCCAAGCAAGTGAATCACCTCCCAGAGGAACCTGTCACTTTCTACTGAACAGAAAAAGGGCCCTAAAGATTTGCCTAGACTAGATACCTCACTTACCTGAAGCCATCTGAGAGTAATCCTAAAGTTAAGGGAGGGATGCACATAAACTGAGGACTGATTCAGACAGAAAATATTGATAAAGCATTAAAACATTAAAAAATGTACAGAGAAATATAGTACCAGCTCCTGATGTTATTGCTAAAATTTATAGCTGCAGCTGATTCTTACAGAGACAAGGTAATCTCCACTCCTGCCTAACAAACTCACTTGTGGAATACTTCACCAGTTTCTTCATTCTACATCTACGTAAAGAGAGAGGTAAAGTGAGCAGGTCCAGAGCCAGAGCCACTGTGGTACATGGACAACCAGCCCTTCCTTCCGTATAACACCAGTTTGCAAAATCTGAGCACCGTGCTACTGAGACTCCTCCCAGCCAGACTGAGTCATCATCAGCCAATATTAAGGAAAGGATAAAATTAGCTTGGTTATTAGAAATGTTTGGTTAATAAATAAAACAGTGGGACAGTTTTGCTCAACAGTGGACGCAACCATAGACAGAGGTATGTCCTGGCTGCTTGCCTGGATGTAAATAGTGCATGGCTAAAGTTATTTGCTTTGTCCAAGCTCAAAAAAATCACTTCAGTAGAAACAAGAGAGCTTCCATGGAGCTGAGTATGCGTCCAAGACTGAGTCCAGGAAGCCTTAGCTGTGTGTGTCTCGGGGCACCACTCCTTCCTGCAGCACCCTCCCTTCCCCAAGTCCCTGAGTGCCTTTGGGCTGACATCACGTCTCACGTTGGAAAAGCACTGGAATCTCAACGGAGAGCTGCACGTGTGGGGAAGCAGACAGAGGAAGGCACAATAAACAGAAGATGGATTCAAAACCAGTATGTTGGACCTGCAGCACTGGTCTGGCTTGTTTAATGGCTGGCTGAGAAACCACAGTCTGCGGTGTCTGACAAAGGTCACCACTGCCTCAGGTCAGGTCCTCATCCTGTGTCTTTTCTTTCAGGGAATTCCTACTCATTCCTGGGATTTTCCCTGTGTGGTGAATAGGTCACAATGTGTCTCTGTTGCTGCAAAGCAAGAGTTGGCAGCTGCTAAATACACCCCGGACTGGAGTAATGAAGGCACAAAAATCCCAGCAGCCCAGGGAATTGAATGTATTGGAATGGAGAACAGAAGCAGAAAGTTGGGTAGACGGTGCAGTGGGAGGAGGCGGTGCAGAGGTTACAGGCTGGAATGACTTTGTGAACAAAGAGAAGCAGCAGTAAATGGTATTTACTATCCCATGGCAGGCAGCAGGGAAGGTGTGACGGAGAGCAAAAGAACACAAGATGGCCTCATCGGAAAGCAGCCCCTGCTGACTCACTGGCTGAGTCACAGCCTTGCCCAGCTTCTATTCTTTTTCCAATCAAGGAAACAGCAACTTCCCACGAACTTCTTTTAAGGCTGGTTTGGATGCTGAGCATTCCTGCACCAAGTTTCCACTCTTGACAGTCCCCTGTGCCAGTCCATATCTGTTTCCCAGGAGGAGGCACAATTCTTCAAAGCACACAGTGTCCTGAGGGAGGAAACAGTGCTGTGGTGCTGTGGCCTCTCCAAAGCAGAAATAGGATTTTTAATTTACTGCTGATCAGCCATGCAAGCTGTGCCTCAGATGGCCAAAGACAGGCTCTCACAAGAATGGGGAGGCAAAGGGAAAATTCAGGCTGGGAGATTTCCATTCTGCCACTGAACCTCTGCCGTGCTGGGGAAAATGCTCACCTTCAGAGCACTGCTTTGAAAGGAGATTGCACATCTTCCTGCTGTACTTTAAGGGTGGAAAGAAGATAGCCTACAGTGGGAGACACAAAAAGCTCAGGTATTACAATTTCTTCAACTAAATTCCTGTCTGGATTCAGAAAAAGTCAGTGAAAATCAACAAGTAAGAGTAATGCCAGAGATGGAAGAAAGGGAAACCAAAACCCAAAGAATATACAAGAAGATTTCAACAACAGAAAAATTACACAGGAAACAGGAAAAAACCCCTCCACTGGCAAGGTTAAAAGGGAGTTTTTAAAGTCCATTAGGAACATAAGCAATCTTCCTAACACTACAGGCCAAGAAGTAGATGAGAAAAACATTAACAAGGCTCCAAACAGGCACAAGATTTTAATATTTTTTTTGGTCTCTTTCAGGACATGATGTCTTTTGCAGTTTTACCATGATCTCAGAGAAGGACCAGCACTTTGGTGAGACCTACATCCTAAAGCACTTGGATAACCAAAGAATGTTGATCTCTTGGTGTGATCCACAAGCAAATACAAAATTGCGCTGAGAATGCCTACAGGTACCAAAAAGGATTTGGGACACTAGATAAGAGGCTGTGTCAGTGACACCAGCAAAGGATTTATTTTTAAGACCAATGCCTGTAACACAACCAAATATGTTCATTTGTTGCAGCTCAAGGACTACATGGAATTTTCTAATCCAGAAAATGACAACTCTGAGAAGGATTCAAGAGTCACCACGGACATGTACCTGAATTCAAGCCCCCAGTGCAGTGGTGTGAGTAAAAAGGCCAGTGTGATCCTCAGATAAACAGCCACATAGAAAGCTGTGGGAGGAAAGTTCTATTTCTCTAGTTCGCATTGATGAAGTTGATGCTGAAACAATACTTATATTTTTGTTGTTGATAGATTGGATAGAGAGCAAGAAAAAGTCCTCAAACAATTGATGTGAGGAAGAAAACAATCCTAAGATTAGAAGAGCCCAAGCTGCTTACTTTATCCAAAGGCAGCAGCAAGACTAGATTACAAAGTATAAATACCTAGTGAGAGCACAGGCTTTTAAAATTACCACAGAAAGGCACAAAAGGCACCCGTGGTTGGAAACAAAGACAACTGAAATTAAAAATAAGGTGCAGTTTTAAACTGTGAGGATAATTAATCACTGGAGGAAATGATCAAGGGAAATGGTGACTTCTGCTTTTCATGTTTTCCATGTACTACACAATACCTTTCTAAGGGTTGCCACAGCCAAATTGCTCAGCAAAGATTGGAGCAGCCATAGGAAGGGGGAGGATCTGGGGTTTTGTTATTGCCTGCTTGTGTACACTATCTGATGGCATTTTAATGCACAATCAAGGAACACAGGAGTTCACATTTGCCACCTTTACTACTGAACTTGACTGGTGTCCCCTTCTACATCCCTGCTCTTTGGTGGATCTTTAATCCCTTCCCTTATGTTTGGCTAGTCAAAAGTACAGGGAGAATGTCCCTAAATGTCAAAGCTTGCCTGGTGGGGCAGTAATTCTCCACATGCAGGGCGAGCCCTGCTTGTGAAAGAGCTCTGTGATGTGACCCAGAGGGACTGAGAAGCTGATGGTGATATTGATGCGTGCAGACATGCTCTGAGAACAGTTACCCTGATGAAGGCTCTCTGAGCACTCTAAGATGGGGAATAGATCAGCTATTACTGTTAGGCCCTGGAGACAATATGGTGCTAAACTTCTTACTCCTAAACTAAATCCAAACAGCTTCAAGATTGGGAAAACCTCTTAATGTTTAGAGATCTTTAAACCCAAAAAGTTGTGGACCTGTGAAGGTTAGGTGCCTCTGCAACAAAACTGAGTAGGTATTTTTAGAAGTCTGGACTCAGGCACCTCCACTTCACCAATAACATTTTTTAGTGCTCAAGGAAAGGAAAGCCCTTGACCATAAAACACATTCACATTGATACACACAATCTGGGGGAAGGGAAGGTTCCTGGGGAATAATTTTGGCCAAAGACACAAAGCCGTTCCTTTACTAAATGAAGAATCTTCCAATCTGTTCAGAGCAGGGACTGTGCTAGTTTTCAACACACAATGGAATGCTCGCCTTTTTCTTTGATTCAAGAGCAGGAGATGTCCCTTCAGTTCTTAAGGTCATTAATCAAGACTTGATACCTTCTGCCAGATGGATATTACAACTGAACAGTAGGCACAGCCTGCAGGACATGTTACTGAGCAAAACATAACATTCTGCTGCAGCATGAAAGTCAAATTAGCATAACAGTCAGTGTCTCTTGATTTAAAGTCCACAGATTTGTAATCTAGGAATAATACCCACTGTCACAGAATGATGCACTCAATTCAGGCTGTTGTGATATGTAGCCCAACACCACCAAATTCCTTAAACCAGGCTTCTCTGCAGGGTTTGATCCTGAGTTTAAACTGCCTGTAGTAGAAGAAATCATAAACCCATTTCACAGGGCACCAATAGAGGCTTGCAGATGAGAAAATGCAATGCTGGGTGCTTGGTTACTGACAGGTATAGCTCTTAGGATGTGGCACAGTAATTAGTGTTACTATTTACCCAAATTGAGAGTGAAGCTTAAGTTGCTTAAAATAATTGGTTTCTTTCTATACTAAAGGCCCACTTCTTCCAAGTGCTTTCTGTGATGGCTGGTTGACGCAAAGGGTGCAATTTCCATTGTTGCTGTAGCTCCATGGATAGCAAAAGCTGTGGGACCTCTTGTGGGCTCTCCTCTAAACTGCATGTTGAGTACTCAGGAAAATGCTTCTGTGTTAATTTGTAGCTATATCGGAGACCCTTTAACTTTACATGCCTTGGTGTGGATTCGCAAAAGCTTGATAAATGCATCTATAAGGAACAATAAACACAAGGAAGGAGCTGTATTTTAAGAGGGGGAATTTAATTCCTTAGTGATGATCGTTCGTGCTTTGGCTTCTTTACATAGACAGCAATGATTATAGAATCATAGAACAGTTTGAGCTGGAAGGGACATGAAAAACCATCTAGTTCTAACCCCCCTGGCATGAGCAGTGACACCTTCCACTAGATAAAGTTGCTCAAAGCCCAGTCCAGCCTGGTTTTGGACACTTCCAGGGATGGGGCATCCTCAGCTTCTCTGCAACCTGTGCTAGTGCCTCAACACCGTCACAGTAAAAAATTACTTCCTTTTATCCAATCTAAATTTATTGCATAAACATGTACACCATGTAAAGAAGTTCTTTGAAAGGAGGGCAGGGGTAAGTCAGACATGACTTGCTAACTTGCAGTCAGACGTAGGCTGATATTTCTAATACACACACACGAATAAAGAGAATGCCTTAGGTATTCCCTTTTCCTCCGCCTGCCGTTGTTTCTATCCTCCTTTATTATCTCCACAAGGCTCCCAGCCCTCTCTCCTTAACCCCATCCTTCCTTGCCGTGACGCCCGCAGCCAAGCCGCCATGGCTACCGAGGCAGCCGCCGCCCCGGCGCCATCATGGCGGACACGCCCGCGCCCCTCTCTATGGTCAGCGCTCTCTATGGCCCGCCGCGGTGCACTGTGGGTGCCTGGCGGAACTATGGTGGCGCTGTAGGGCCCGGCTGCGCGGGGCGGAGGAGGCTGCGGTGTGAGTGCTCGGCAGAGCAGCAGGGAGGCTGCGGGAGGGCCTTGGAGGAGGACAGGCGGCCCTGGGGCAGAGGGGGTCGGGGAGGGGGCGGGCCCAGCGAGGGGACGGGCTGCGGCCGGGCCTGGTGCTGCGACTTGGGGCCCCCCCGTGAGGGTGCACCCCGGCAAGGCCAAGGCAATTCAGCTACAGGCCGAGCTCGGTCACTCCCTCTTGGCCCATAACTCCTGGTAGCGCCAAAGAGGCTTCTTCAGCTATTTCTGCAACCTCAGAGGTTTCAGGCTGAGTCTGGGCACTTTAAGGCCAAGCTGAATACGGACTGATTTAGTCCTGTGTGGAGCGGCTGAAGCAGCTGGGGTTGTTTAGCCTGGAGAAGAGGAGGCTCAGGGAGACCTTATCGCTTTCCACAACTGCCTGAAAGAAGGTTGGAATTGGCTTCTTCTAGGACAAGAGGGAGTAACCTGAAGTTGTGCCAGTGGGGGCTTAGATTGGACATTAGGAAGAATGTCTTCACCGAAAGGTTGATTAGACATTGGAATGAGCTGCCCAAGGAGATAGTGGAGTCACTGTCCCTGCAGGTGTTTAAAGAAAGACTGGACTTTGACACTTAGTGCCCTCTTTTTTTTCAGGAGGGGAGGGAGTTTAGTTACAAGACTGTACTGCTTGCTTTAAAGATGGGAGATCAGTTCCTGGCTCGTGTAATTTACTTTACAAATGTAGCTTCGTATTGAAGTTATAGTCCATGTATCATCTTTCAAGCATATTGGAAAAGACTTTTTTTAATAGATTTAATAGATTCCGTCAGAAGCTACTTAAAATTTGAGGATCGTGAGCTGAGTGACAGTTGGTATACTGTAGTGGGACTTGTCACTGCTTTTACAGTTCCAGGAGCAAAGTAGCTCCTAATGAGTGTCTTCCACTGTAAGTTGTACTAACAACTTGTTTTATCTCTTGATTCTGTAGGATTGAAGATGACGACAGCAGCAAGGCCAACGTTTGAACCTGCAAGAGGAGGAAGAGGAAAAGGTGAAGGAGACTTAAGCCAGCTATCCAAACAGTATTCCAGCAGAGATCTTCCTTCTCATACTAAAATCAAATACAGGTTAGTATCGTTTTCTGGGTGTCAGGGCAAAACAGGCTGAGAATAACTGTTTTGTTATGAATGGTACTCTAAAATTTACTCAATACATGTTGATGTGCTCAACACTGAGCAGGGTCCAGAGATTGTGCAGCAGTGCTGAACAAGTGGGCTGAAAGTCTCAAAAGCAGAGCTTGGAGCTCAGATGCATTGCAGGTGATTTGAGGTTTAATTTTAGTAATAATTTTTAGCTGCTTATGCACATGAATTATCATGAGAAGATGGGCATTGGAGACTGCATTTCGGGCAGTGAAGTGGAAAGTAAGTTGTCATTGGGACTGAGCCACAGAGAATACTGTCACTTGCTGAGCAAGATGGGATGAGAGAAGTGAAGTTGAGCACATCTTAAAAGCAGAAAAACCACATCATGTATTTGGCAAAGGACTACATGGTAAGAGCATTAAGAGGAGGCAGGGAAACCATGGAATAGCACTCAGGTGGTGATATGTGTTGGAAGAGCTGATGCTAAGCTGCAGGTGATTTATGCAGGTCCTAGGAAAAGAAGCTTCTTTAACCAGTGAGAAAGATACTGTGATCTTAGGATTTCCTATGTTTGAAATGCATAATGAATCTTGTATCTTTTTGAAAGAGTAAATAAAATCCAAAGTAGATGCGATAGAATTTAAATTAAATTCTCTAAAATCTAAAAATGCTCATTTTATCTAACTGATATTACTCTTGTCAGTGAAATTACTCTTAAGGTTTTACTTTTGCACTTTTTTGTGTAGATGTTTACCCTGTCACTTCTTCTGTTCTGCCCCTTTGGTTTTTAAGAATATGTCTTCATAACGGAGTTGAGCATTTTGGAGAATACCATTCTAAACAACACAAAAAGTGTTGTCAAATGCATTTTGCTGTTATGGGGAAAATTGCTGGTTGTTTGTTTCCTAATTAAAGTCGGGTTTGGAACACTAGTCTGTTGCTTTGGAAGAAGTCTGGGGGGACAGGTATGTATGTATACCCTAATATATGTTTTAATAAAACCCCTCTTTTTTGTATGAGAGGGTGAGATGGAGAGAGCATCAAGTGTCTTGTGTTCTTTCTCCTGAGTACCTAAAACAAAGTTGTCTTTGTGGAATTGCCAGGACTACATCACTGCAGGAAAAGTCCAGTGTTTCAATCCCGCTCACATTAGTTTGCATGGCACAGGGTTTGGGAAGATTTTGCAGCTCTGACAGGGATTCCAAATTCAGGTTTTTAATTACAAAAGCAAATGAAATACTTCATCATAAAGACAGGTTAGGCACGCAGTGTGTTTATAATGGCTCAAGTCTGGGTTTCTTCCAGACAGTCTTACTTCCAGTACTAGGTTCACAGAGAGGTGAGAGCAATTGCTGCTTTTTTTTATTCACTAGCTCTTTTCAAGATATCCACAAAAATTTCAGCAGTCTCTAGGGGGAACTTCATGTGACTCAGATATATGTAGTTCATTTCTTTTTGCCAGTGTTATATAAAAGAGGGCCATGTATTTACAAGGTGTTTCACTAAAGCTAGTGTTTTGCCTGTTCTCCCAGCTTTTTTATTATTGGTCATGATCTGGTCTCACAGAAACAAAAAGGTTTATGAAAAGGATGTTCTAGTCTTGGTCTTATCTGTAAGCCTTAAGAGATTGGGTTTGCAGCAGCAACTTTGGGTAGTAAAACAATGAAGAAAGGTGACCATAATGCGTGTGGTTGTCTTGCTAGGACACTGGGTTTGGACTGCTGGAATATTTCAACATAGTGGCTACAGACAGATGTGGTCATCCTGTTTTGTACTAATTTAAGCAGGGTCTTTTCATTCATTCAAGAACCACCAGAAGGAGCCCAAGCACGTGGCGTGGCAGGTCTGTGTGTGTGCAATGTGTATGTACACAGGAGAGCTCTGCTGAAGAGCGAGTAAACATACGTTTACATGGAACCCAGTTCTTGTTCCCTATCCTTACTTATTCACCCCAGGATTTACTGGCCTCCTTGAAAAAATTGCTCCCAGCTGCAGACTGTCAAACTTCAGGCTTTTTCTCCTTTTGTTGTTTTAGACAGACCACTCAGGATGCTCCTGAAGAGGTGCGTAACCGTGACTTCAGAAGGGAGCTGGAGGAGAGAGAACGAGTTGCTGCAAGAGAAAAGAATAGAGACAGACCAACCAGAGGTAAAAACTAAGAAATAAAAATCTTAAAATCTTAATGCTTTTGTGAAACATTGCTCTTGCATGAAATTTGATGTTGTAAGAAGTTTGCAGTTGCAGACAGCATGTCATGAGAGTAGAATTTAGGATATTGGTCTGATAGTTCAGAACTGTTGACCTGCAAGGGAATGTCCACTGGTTTTCATGCTGGCTTCATGCTACCAGAAATCTAGGCCAGCCAGCAGAAAAGCATGCCCAGCTGATACAGTATAATTGTAATGAATTGGCAACAAGTGTGTACAGCAAATAAAGGGGTGTTTTTTTGTACTTGGATGAGCAAGACAGGCAGGAGAAGGGGTAATGACTCCTCTTCTACAGCACTAGTGTAGCAATAAAATCTGTTTGAAAGTATGAGATTCTGTTCAGATATGGTGAAGTAGTAACAAAATCAAATATCTTTTTGAGAAATAATTTTTAGTGTTAAAGTACAACATATTGTACTTTGGGTTTAGGAATGAAGCTGTTGCATGGCTTTCAAATTCACAGAAGAAAGTAGACGTGGTTTGGAGCAAACTAGCCAACAGTAATGCTTGGGGATCATCCTAAATGGGAACCCTCCAGTTGGATACATATAATAAGAACAGCTGTTTCTCTACAGCTGTTTTTTTTTCTGCTATTTTTCTGCTTGAAGTAATAAGGATTTCGTGAGGCCAAATTGTAAGTTTGGTATGTTATTGCTGCTGCTCTTGAGGCTACCTAGGGGGAGGAATTAACATGTGCATTAAGATTGAGAAGTGAGGGAAAAGTAAGCATAACCTTGTTTCTCTTACTTCAATCCAAGACAAATTGTGAAGATTTTTACTTTCTGACGTTATATGCTGTTAAATGAAGTGACTTAGTCACTTTTTCTTTTAATTGTTACACCACAGAACATACAACATCATCTTCTGTGTCCAAGAAGCCTCGGCTAGACCAAATTCCTGCAGCAAATCTTGATGCAGATGATCCTCTTACTGATGTATGTATCTTCTTTTCTGTCTTCTTTCCTTTTATTACCCTCACTTAAGGATTTGCTGTTAATGCAATATGTACTTTTAGGTCACCTTAAGATTTCAGACAGGTTCCAACATATTTTCCTTTTACAGCTTCTGTACTGTGGTGAAAGTCCAGAGTGATTCAGAGGATTCTGGTCCATGCTGTAATGGTATTCTTGAAAAGCACAAAAAATCTAGGAAACTGAAAATACCACTTACAGTATGGGGAATTACCACTGGGTTAGTAAGAATTCCCCAAAGGTAGAACTGTTGAGATACCTCCAAATGACCATCTGCATTAGCAACAAATGCTTGCCCTTGACTCTGCTTCTTATGCTGACATGTAGGAGTTAAGTCAAAGGGTTGACAGTAAGCTCAGAGTTTTTTAATCCTGTGGTATTTGGTCCCAGCAGTATTGAACAGGGTAATGAGGCACACAGAATGCCTTGTATCACAGTGATTAGTGACTGGGGACAGCCATTCTCTAGAGTCTGTCAGTTGTATGCAATACATAGCATTTTTAATTGCAGTCATCCCAAAAGCACAAACATACTTTTCTCTTGATTTTACTATAAAAGAGCAACCCCATTTGGGTTGTATTTGTTGCTACCCAGCTACTTCAGAAATCAGCCAGCAGCAAATTGTAGCCTTAGCTGGGCAGCCCAGGGCCATTTTTATTAAATTAAATGACTGAGCTCATTCTTACCTTCCATTTGTTGCTATTAGGAAGATGATGAAGACGAGGACTTGGAAGATAGTGATGATGATGACACTGCAGCTCTTCTGGCTGAACTGGAAAAAATCAAGAAAGAACGAGCTGAAGAACAGGCTCGAAAGGTAAAATCTCATACATTAAAAGCACCTGGTTTTTGTGAACTGGTGTCTATTAAAACCTTAATTGTGCCTTAAGTATGTGGGATGAGTGAGAACTGGTAAACAAAGTGCTGTTCAAATCTCTCAGCTGTGATGGATTTGTTCTTCTATCTAATAATTATTAAGATTTTTTTTCTTTATAAGGCATACTGAATGTTTTACTCACTGAAACATTTTATTCACTTTTCCTAGTCTTTGTAGGGGCAGTGAGTCAAGATAATCTTGATTTCTTATGCAAGTCCTCTGAACTCAGCTATCATACCAAAGTATATAGTGGCATTAGTGAGTTGCATGCAATCCAGTGCAATTTAGTTTGTTAACTAGCTTTTATGAAACAAGAAATATTAATTTTATATATGAAAGAAAGATGTGTGCTTTTTGATGCTGCTTCTTATGGCTGCAGGTTTTATACAGTGTAGTTGTCCTTTCACAGCTTTGGTGCTGTGTTGCAAGGAGCACCACTTTGAACTGTAAAACCAGAATTACTTTCATGTGATTATACAGAGGCAAATTCATTTGTAAAATGTCTCTGCAAAACCAAATAATAATACACCAGTCTTTTCAGAAATGGGAAACTCAGTTCACATGTAGCTTTCATACCTCTTTAAAATCTCTCTCTCTACAAACATGTTCTGTCCTTAAAAGGGGAGGAAAGTTCCTGCAGCTACAGATGTTTTCCTGTGAGTGGGATTAAATCTTATGCTGCTGGTGCTGTTACCTCCTTGGTGATAGAGAGATTGTTGGGATGGAGTGCATTAGCAAAATCCCTATTGATTTGACTTCTAGGGACTGTTTCTGGGAGTAGTCTGTGTTGTCAAACTTACCAGGTTTTAGGATTTTATTGGGTACTGGCTCTAACATTGTATTGGAACAGAGTTTATAGTTCAGGTATTTCATCTGCATTGCTGAAACACTGTCCCCTGATGGTGCAACAAAAGTAGTGGATATGTGCAGAATTCCCTCACCTGCTTTTACTAAATGCTTGCTTTTTTTGAGTAGGGCTTAAATAATTTTAGTGCTTTTGTAAAACATTGGTTCCTTCATCTGGAGTAGGAAGTAGAAAAGTAGTACTTTTTCTAAGTATATTCTCCATTAGTGTAAAATAAAACAAAAACCTGAAAACAAACAAACAAAAAGTCTGTCAGAAAACCAAGCCACCTGTCACCTTTGTATGAACTAATCTGAGATGTTGTTTTAGAACATGCTAAATAAACACATTAGATGCTGATCAGGAAGCTAATCAAAGGCTGCTTGACAACATAATGTTTTAGTTCCTCGGAACTACTTGTAACCTTTCCTGTAGCTTAACATGTACATTCATAGTTTAGTCTTTCATGAGTGCTTAGCTGACAGTGAACAGGGCAGAGCTTCCAGCAGGCACTGGGAACAGCTAGGAGAGGATAATGTTTTAACTGCTGTTGGCAGCATTGTAGTTGTGAGCCTGTTCTGGCCTAACAGTATGAAAATCTACCTTTAGAATCAACAAAGCCTGTAAAACCAGTGAGCTCTGCAGTTTTGCACTTAAATGGTATGGCAGGCTAAAAACCATGCTGCTTCAGTGCAGAAATTGTGTTGTAGAAGACTGTTGCTACTTGATTGCCCATCTGGCCTGTGAGAGGTCTTCTACATTAAAGTATGACTGAAAGAATCTCTTGTCTGTCTAGGCATTTGAGGCACATCATTAAGCGATTAAATTGTCTTTTGCAGTAACAACATGGTGAAAATTACTTCACTTTGCTTGACAGTTGAAATTACGCATAAAGGTGAAACAGCATAACTTGTCACATTTCAGTGGAGAAAACTTGAACTAGGAAAATAATGGTTAGTAAATTGCAGCTCAGATAACCAAGTGCCTGCTTCCTTTTTCATGTATGGGAAGTAGGAACGTTATAATCTCTGTGAAATTCTAATTTTGTCACTAGAGGGCGGTAAAAGCCATGAAGTATTTGGGATAGCACTTGTTTTACTTTGCTGTCTCTTAACAGATACAGTGTGTTACTTTCATGGATGTTCTCCTTCCCTCAGCAGCAGGGTTTGTAATGTCCAATGCTGTGTGCATACTGAATACAGTCGTGTTATTTATTTTCAGTAGTGCCCACTATTCCACACTCAGAATCCAGACCTACAGTGTTCATCCTTTATCTGGTTGGTGGTACGTAGGCTTTCTTTAAAACTGGCATCCTCAGTAAATAGAGGGTGCTCTACAGGTACTTGAAATTTTATTTTCTTGTGGTTTTTTGGGGAATAGGAAACTAAGACTATTTAGTAGTCTTAGTAAAAGTAAAAGCCAGAGTGGGGCACAGCCTAGGAAAGAATCTTTAGGAGTAAGGGTCATCTTTTGAAAGATGTCTTATGCATGTTAGCTTTAGCGGTGCAATCTGTTTAGATTGTGCCTTATTTTCCACAGCTTTGATATAAGGTGTCACTGGCAAATCATTTTAGAGTTATTTTATATAAATCCTTCCTCCCTTCAGATACATGGAATTTCATGTTACTATGTACTGCAAGACATAATTTAGACCTAATTTTGTAAGTAACCTTGTATTAATCATTCAGATGACTTCAGGATAAAGTCACATGTAAAGTCTTGACCATGTAGTTACTGTTAATCCTAATCCATGTACAGGAATGCTTTACCTGCTGAAAGGCTGCTGTCCACAGTAGACAGCATGGGTAAGCCAGTGGCCAGGCCAAGGGAAACTGTGGAGTGAATACCTGTTCTCTGTTCACTTTGATCATCATTCTCAAATCCCTGTGTTATGCAGATGGATTAATGTGTCTCTTCTTGTCATCTTCTTGGAACATCTCACGGTCTTAACAAGATTAAGTGGGTAAACTACTGTAATATGTCCCAAACCTGTGCCATATGTAAGTTTTTCCCTGGTACTTTAGTTATTTTGATTTATTAAAATGCTAGTCCAGTCATCTCTGAGACTTCATTTATAGTAAACTGTATTTTTATTAACAGTGTTCACTCATCACTTTGGTGTCCATTATTTAAGTTGCCATGAAAGGAGAACGGCTCCTTTCCAAATGCATCTGTGGTGAAAGAGCAGTAAAAACAAAATATGAGAATCTGCTTTTCTATAGGGCAGAAAAGCAGATTCTGGTTTTTTCTGTTCTCTGTTAACTTCCCTTATGAGTAACACCAATTTCCATAGAAATCCTCTAAATCTAATTTTGACAATATTAAGAGGTTCTAATAGTTTTTCAGCCAAATAAGCGATTTCTCTCAAAGCTTGTTAACATCTCAGAATGCTCAAGATACCTGAAATTATGTAGAATCATTAAATAAATATTATGAATGTTTTTAAAAAATTGAGTGTGGGATTCCTCCTGACTTCCTCTACAATTGTAATCTCCGATTGTTTCTAGCAGACAGAAGATGGCCAGGAAATTGTAGTTTTGAAAGCCATTTTTATGGAATAATTCTAGGTCTGTATAAAACTGTGAAAACATGAGATCGATGTCTGTGTTAACCATCCATGGATAGGTTTCAGGAAACATTTCAATATTCTAAAATAAGCTTTACAATGCTCTTGTTTTTCAGTTTTCAAGTGGTTCCTTAGAAAGTAAACTGAAATAATTAAAAAGAAACGTCAAACTAGTGAGCAGCTGAATGTATGTGTGCAGTTTTAGCAAACCTGTTTTAATATCCAGTCATTTGTTACTTAGCTGAGAGCAGACTTAAAGTTTTTGATTTGTTTTCTTAACAGTTTTATTTCACCAAGCGTTTCTCTATAACTGAATATATTACTTTACCAGTGGTCAGAGTAAATCTTAGCTCTGCCCCCTGTTTTAGCCATGTCACAGGCTTTCAAATAAAACATGAGAAAATGAGTCTTGATAGATATTAACCTTTTCACTTAAATCTTAAGGGTCTGACTAAAACTAGAAGGTAAAATTGGCAATTAAGAATTTCAATAAAGAGGCAAAAGCAGATGGCAGATTATGTTTCTTCATTCAGTGTTTGAGACATGCCAGGAACACTTAACCCTTGCCAGGAGCCAATGATATCATCTCTTTCCTTGTGGACAAAATGACAGCAAACCTGTTTGTGGACATTGCCCTTGTGATTATTCGGTGCTCTTCGTTTTTGAAGTTTCAATGAATTGTTTGAATCTCTGTGTTGCACAGAGTTAGTAACTTGCACAGAATCAGATAACTGGGGCAGGTCTGTGCATTCTTGAATTTTATTCCATGCTACTAAAAGCAGTGCTATCACAGTTTGTCATTTAAAAATTAACATTTAAATTAGGTTACACTTTTTTTAAAAAAACCTTTTTCGGCCTTCAATTAAATGTAGGTGTTTCACTTTTTCTTTCAGTTGCTCAACATATATAAAAACTGAGTAGGATAAATGACTTTAATACAATCAAGTCATTTGGGGATTTTCAGCACTTTTTGTAAAAGTAATCTTTCTCTGTGCTAAGGGTATGAAATATGCTAAAAATAAACATGGTAACAATGTTTTTCTTTCCTTTGTAGTCAGAAACGGATGTGCCAAGGAAAGAAATTCCCAAGATTGCCTCTACCCCTTAGTTTATCTGCCACTTTCCAGTCCTCTGCAACTGTAGTTGACTTAGGCCAGTGCATTTTTTTTGCTCGCAATAATCAGCTGTAGACAGAATTCAGTTGAGCCTCAAGTTCCAGGTTGTTGGAACCAGTGTATGAATTGTGTATCTCAGCCTGCATGATGGTGCCATGGAGATGCAGTCAGTAGAGCCTGGAGTATGGTTGATCTCCTGTGTCCTAATTTAGTGTGAGCACAAGAGCTGTCTTGGCTCCCTGTTGTATCCACTAGGTCTCTGCCAAGATGTGAGTTCAGGTGCCTATGGGCCCATGTCTGTTTGTAGGTGTCTTAACACAGAGCTAAATTCCCCTTTTAGTCTTACACTAGTTCTTGTTGTGTAACACTTCTTAAAAGTGTTACTTCAGCTTTGATTTTTTTTTTTCTATCACCACATTTTATCACTTAATGCTTTTCTTTTTTATCAGAAATTGAGCCATGTCAGGCTGATTGAGGCTGAAGGATATATACAGGTTATGTCAAAGCAGATAAAAATTAGGATGATGTGTAACATGCCTTTTAAAAATCTTAGTATAGAAAATTTGAATATGCATCTGTGTCTAGGAAGTACATTGGAGTTTTTGTGCATAAATTATGCATATTTTTTATGATTCTTAATATTGGCTTTATCTTTCTCTAGTGATTCTGAATATTTGCTATTCAAATGAGTGAGTGCTTTTTGCTTCTCTTCGTGCACGGTGGAGAGTGCTGGAATCATCAGCTTTGTAGGAACTGTTGAAATCAAACCTGAAATGGGGAAAGGGAGGGAAGAGGAACTGCAATTCCTCCTCAGAGGGTGCTGTCTGACTCCAGTCGATTTTTGACCACTAAAAAAACATCGTATGTGGAGTGCATTGTAGTTCTTTAAATGTCTGAGGTGTGTGGATGCATCTTCACACATCATAAAAACCCAAACTAAAATAGTAATGTCTGCCGCAGATAGCATAATGCATGATGTACAGGTTCATTAACTTTGGATCATGGCTGAGGTTAATGTCTTAGAAATTTGAGGGTGAGACTGTGCCATGCTCTGCCTGCCACCTTCAGAAGAGTTTACCTGGAGTCCAGCTCTGAAATGAGAAACTACTGCATCTGTTTGCATATATAGACTTGGAAGAAGTTCTCTCCACAGAAGCATTTTTCAACAGAGGACTATTAATTTCTTACAATGGTTTTAGAAGTGCTACCTTCTCTTGATTGGGAATTTTAGGTTTGTAGCTTTCTCATTTGCTCTCAATGTTTTTCTCAGGCTTTCTGTGTTTCCAAAGCCTCACTTTTAATGGAGCACTGGAGATTAAAGTTAATGGTGCAGAGCCCGCCTCATTTTGGTCAACACAGAGAACACTTCACATGCTTGCATCCAGCTGTAAATTTGCTAATGGTTGTAAACAGTATCAGATCACCTCCTGGGAAGTACCTGATGATCAGTACTGGGTTTTAGCTTGTTCCAGTATCCAAGATTTTGCTTGGTTTCATAGCAGTGCTTTGCATGCACGTGCTGTCCGATAATCTGAGGGCTGCTGGACTTCTGGTGGGAACACATGGCAACAGACTGGAGTAAATTGAACTTCATGGCTTTTGGCTACTCCATGTTATGGGGAAGGAAGATGGTTTGTGTTAAAACTCCATGGATACAGTAGCAAGAGGGAGCAAAGTTTGCCAAGGCGTATTTTTTAATAAGGGCAGCTGTGCTTTGGTTTTGAGCAATGCGCCCTTTTGGGGAACTCTTCCCAACTCTTCCCTCTGGTTTTACATTTTATTTGGGAGAAGCAGTGTAGTGGTAGGTGTTTTTTCATAACTAAAACTTGAGTATTTTGAAAGGTAAAATATTTACCAGTGATCCTTCATCATCTGGTATTTGTGTGCAAATTAAATCAATATTCTTAAGAAAACTGAGGTATTTTTAAAGAAAATTTCATAGAATCACAGAATGGTGTGGGTTGGAAGGGACCTTAAAGGTCATCTAGTTCCATCCTCCTTGCTGTGGGCATGGACGCCTTCCACTAGACCAGGTTGCTCAGAGCTCCATCCATGTGCCCTGAACACTTCCAGGCATAGGGTGCCCATCCAAAATTTCACGTACCTGATAAATTTAATGGAAAAACATTGTAAATTGTAGGTAATAATAAATAACTTAGTAATGGTTAAATGTTTGAAGCTAGAGAGCTCTGGCTAGCATCAGCATCAAGTTTAGCATTTAAACCTTGTAAACTCCAGCAGCAAGGAAAGTGCTTCCTCTTTTGGGATCCTGTAGAAGTCCTCACCAATTAATTTTCTGCAGGGTTTTTTTGCCAGCTTGGGGAAAAACCTCGACCTCGTGATCTCTTTGTTTTCAGTTTATATAGTTTTTAAAAGCCTGTTTGATTCTCCTGCAGTGCTAATGAGGCTTCAGTTCATTTTTTAACCAGAATGTCTTCAGACCATACTTCAGAGTAGGAAACTTACTTAGTCATCCCAATTTAAAGAACTACTTTTTTTTTTCCTACTGGTTCTTTCATTAAAGAACATTCCCTGCAATATTTGTGAAAGCTTGTGGAAAAATATGGTGATGTAAAATGAATATTAAACATTAATTTTGAAGTCTGTAAACATTTAAGTCACTAGATGTGCTAAAAGAGCTTGGAAGTGTGGGTAGTGAAATTACTTTGTGTTGCTTGTAGTGCATTGCTTCACTAAGGCTTGAGTTATATGCATTTGACAGTACCAGGACAAGAAAATGTGTCTGCTTCTTAATATTGAAACTCTTAAATAGTCTTAGGGCATCCTCTGTTCATTTCACTGTGGGGTTCTCAGTATTCTTTTTAATTGGTCCCTAGGGAAGTTGTAGTTGTAAAATCCAAACAGCTGCTGAAAATAGAGAAGTTTCAGCGTGCTCTATGGTTTCTTCTACCTAGTGAATACTGTATGATGTACTCTCTTTTCTCAGGAGGATAAGGAAATTCTTTTAATCTGTATACAGTTTTTAATATAATAAATATGTATATGGTAAAGCTAGAATTTAACTGAATATTCGATGGCACATCAGAGCTAAGCATAGCAGATAGGAGTGTTGCTAGTTTGACAGTTTATTAACAAAGTTAAGCTCTAGAGTATCTTTGCTTCTATCCTTATTCTCCTCATGTGCAAGTGCCAAACACTCTGAAAAGTCTGAGCTAAGAATTAAAGCTCCATCTGTGTGAGTATTCAAAGATAATAATATGTATCTCTACCAACTAGAGGAGAAAAGTGGCCTAGAAAAATAATATATCCATTTCTGGTTCTCAGGAACAAGAACAAAAGGCTGAAGAAGAAAGAATTCGGATGGAGAACATCCTGAGTGGTAACCCACTGCTGAACCTTACTGGGCCAGCACAGCCTCAGGCAAACTTCAAAGTGAAGAGGAGGTACTGTGCAGTCGGTTCAGTGACACCCATCCCCTTGCTGATTCTCACTGTTCAGAGTCAGGAAATGTTATCACTGTAGCTGGTTTCTATTTCCTTCCTCAGATCTTGTCACAAGTGTGTAGGGGATAGCTTGGGATAGAAAAAGAGATCATCTTTTCTGAAAGACTAAAATCTAATCCTAATGACTAGTTGTTCTGTAGAAGGGTCAAACTCCGTTTGTATGTTTTTGTATATTGCACCTAATTTTCATACAAGCTTACTGAAATTAAAAACTTTTGTTTTCAGGTGGGATGATGATGTTGTCTTCAAGAACTGTGCCAAGGGGATAGACGAAACAAAAAAGGACAAAAGATTTGTCAATGATACTCTGCGATCAGAATTTCACAAGAAGTTCATGGAAAAATATATCAAGTAGTACAATTTTATGTGCAGTAGTGCGGAAGGACTTGGTAGGTCATGGCCGTTCCCTCAGTTTCCCTCAGAATTTAAGGCTGAATGTTTGGTCGTGGATTCCCAAATGCTTTTCCAAGATCAGCAACAGCTTCATAATTAATAAGTGCTATGTATCTGGAGTTTTTATTCCTGCACATGGTTTTCCTTTACAGTTTTTAATTAAACCAGTTTGTGTCTCGTGGCTGTTTTTTTTTTCTTCATGTGTGTTTACTTTTACTGTCCACCTTGTAAGTGGTAGCAGAGAGAAGCTGATTTGCAATAAATACTGCTGATTGTTTAAACTGCTTTCCAAAATGCCCTGTATTTGTAGTGATGGTGGTTTGTAACTTATGCAACTTTGATAAATCTCAGTATTAATCAGAGGTGAGGAAGAACTGAGTATGGTAAGCAGTGTGAACTGAAAAGAGCTCTACTTTCTGTAGCAAACTGGACTTCCTCTTAAAAGCTAGTTAGAAACTTAATCTTCATTTTTAGTTTCTTTTTACTGTCAACAAAGATACGGTTTTGGAGTGGCTCCAAGTTCTAAGCAGCTTTTCTTCTTCCTGGGTCATCTTGGTCCAGCACATCTGGAGCAATGCTGTGTAATGCCTGGGAAGCCTTGAGTAGGAAATGCTCCATAGAACCATGGGGTTTTTTTCTCCTTAATGAACCACTACAGTGCTCAATCCCTCCGCCACAACCCAGTGGCCACAAGGTTCAGTCTCTGTGTGTGTCCTTTAGTGGTAATAATAGCATTGTCAGAAACTTGCAAGTGTTTTTATTAAACAAGTGATACCAAGATACCGTAGTACACTTTGTTTATGCCTCTAAAGTCCATGTTAACACTTAGGACAGTATAAATTATGAATGACTGCAAAAAAATCTGAAATGTGAAGGGTTTAATTTTTTCTATTCTACTGTCATCTCAGTTGCATTCGAAATCTTGGCCAAGTGATGCACTGGACTGGAACATAACATTTTCAACATGGAGTAGTTACCTCTCTGCCTAGGAGGTGACAGTGGCAGAACTCAGATGTATTTATATAAAATTCTTGCCCTTCTTGCCTGTGTTACGCTTATGAGTTTGTTCTCACACATGCTGTTTCTTAGTCTTATTTTCAAGTTCTTAATTTGAAAAGTTATCTGATTTTCTTTTTAAGAGAGTAAATGTAGAGCACAATGTTTCAGATTTCTGTTGGGCAGGACTGGTAGGTATCCTGTAAAAGCTTTCCTTAGATTTAGCTGTATTTGCTACCCTTTCACTAAGCTATGCAGAGCGTACTAATGCCAGCAGCTCATACCCACATTTACTTGGAAATGAGATTTTCAGCATGCTTAGGGTCATGTGAGCTCCTGGAGGAATACATGTTTGCGTTATTTCTGCTGCCTGCCTCATGATAGAAAGGATTCTTGGGAAGCAGAAAAATAGGTGTAGTTTGCAATTCTCTTAAAATAAAGCTACTAAAAACTTGGTGTATACGCAGCATGTTTAGAAGGTGGGGAAAAAATAGGTTAAGAGCTGTACTTCTCAGGGCCTGGCAGAAGCCAGCTGCTCCTTTAGGTCCAACCTAGCAGCATAGTTGTCATGGCAACAATAAAAAAAAATATGTTGGTCTTGCAGTAGTCGGAGATCTAATCACTGTGCCAAAGTGAGTGAGCATAGAGTTTTATTGGATGGGGAAGACGTAGTTGGAATGCCAGTTCAATGCCCTCATGGAAAATCACAAGTGCAGCGTGGCCATCATTTGTGTTCCTGAAGTAACATAACTTTTCTTGGACAAAATAACAGTTTAGAGAAGTCAGATGGCTGGGGTTGAATGAGGTCTTCCACAGGCATGCAGGCAGCTGCTCTGCATGCCTCCAGGAGCATCCCTTTCTTAGGCATAATGCATAGCTGTGCTGGGTCATTTTTCCCAGGAGCTCCCTCTCTCACAGGTTCTGGAGAAAGAGCTGTAGGGACTGTATAGCTCCTAAATAAGACTGTGCAGCTTAATTTGAGGTTTTTTGTTGGCATTGTTCTTCAGCTCCCACAGAATTTGCAGATCCTCTCTCTGACATGCCCCCTCAAAGCTTTTGTATTTTAGCCTCCTGGAGTGTAAGCTGACCCACGATTTGAGGACTCAGCAATACACCAACACAATATGATAATTAAGAAATCTCAGTTCTTACCTTTTGATGGGTTTTGTATCATGAATTACTGAATTTTCTTTACTAGTACTGGAAACTCTGAAGTGCTCTGTGGTTTTTCACAGCTTTCAGTATTGATGCTGTATTGATTATTTAATTTCCTACTGCAGTGTGACTCTGAGTTCCTTAAAAAAATTCAGATTGACAGTCTATACCTCTGCTCTCAGCAGAGATTTTTTTTTTTCCAGGAACCCCTGTTCAGTATGACAAATATCTTTCAACAAGGACAGTGGACCTGGCAAGGCAACTTGTTCCAGGAGGTGAAGTGGAAGAAAGTTAACATTCAGCATTTCAAGGAAGGCATTATTTTGCAGTTGCTAGCAATCAGGATTGTTTAATTCTGTGTTTTTGTAAGCAACACTTGAACTTAATGTAACTGGTGGATGTAGACAAAGCCTATCTGCTTTATAAACAGTTTCCCCATTGTTTGTGGCTATCTTTGGAGTAGCATTACAACTGAAAATTAGGATCTATTTCCCATAAGGGCTAACAGTTAAACTTCTAAGGTTTTTTTACAGAGCCTCATCTTTCAAAATTTTTCTTGGAGTGTGTTTTATAATTGTGAAGGGATTAACAGTATGAGGAATAAAGCCTAATGATAAACCTGCAGCTGGAAATAATTGTACTGTGTGTATACAGGGTTCTAAAATGTTTAGAATCTATTTGTCTTCCTCAAGTAAAAGGCTGAATATTACAGGCTTCCTATTGCAACCAGCAAGATTACCATCTGCATTTTTCAGGATTTCACATTGTTATAGGTACCAGGTAGACATCCTATGGATGCCTGGAAAGGGGTCTTTTTTAAAAAACGCAACCAATCAAACCTTTTTGGTGAGTTCTATTTTCTCTGGTCACTTGTATTTTGTTTGAAGTAAAATCCTGGGGCAGGGGTGATCTGGTACTTGTTCTGTTTCCCTTGGAGCATCTTATGGGCAGCCTGGCTCATGGTGAGAGCCTGGTATCTCCTTTCAGCTAGGCAGCTATCAGTTCCCACTGAGGTGCTGAAATTTCACTCTACAGCTACAAATACCTAAAAGTCTTTCGTGCTGGAGGAGAGATATGAACACCAAAGTCAAACCATTTACTGCATGGGGGATGTTGCCCTCAGGTGCTTCACTTCAAAGAAATCTAGGATTCAAGCCTTGAAGGGATGTGCTGGTGCTCAGAAAGTGCTTCAGACTCATGTGTGCATTCATGAATGCATTAGGGCTAGTCGGAGTCTGAAGCCTTTTTTTTTTTAAGGGAAGTCAGAATCACATGTAGGCACTTCTCTGATATTCTTTCTTTCTCATGGCATAGTGCTCTGTGATACAGATTCAGGAGGAGGGAAAGGAAATAACCCAGAAATGTCTCCATCCATGGAAGTCCTCATTCCATCTCCTCTCAGCTTCTAGAAGGAAGTTTAATTACTTGTTATTCAGAAACAAAACTTCCTGTCTAATTTTGTCATGCCTGTTTGGAATAAAAATTTTGGAAAACTTTTTCCACGGAAACAAAGTCTAGTTGTGAGTTTTGTTGAGTTCAGCTATATCTTCCCTACCAAGGCAGACTTGACATATCATACCTAGTGCCAGAAGCAATTACAGCCTCACTACCACACTTCATGTCCCCCAAGATAAAATGCAAGCAGAGGATAAAGGGCACATTTGGAAAATTCATGTTTCCTAAGAAAAGCTTCTCTGTGCTCTCTTTTTGAATTGTAGATAAGAAAAAAGAAGAGTAATGTTTCCATACATGCCCCAGTCACCCATTTGAAGTAAATTAAAAACCAAACCAACAACCAAAACCACATTGAATTCTTATGGTGTTCAACCAGAGATAGGTTTTACCATTGTGCTGCTTTCCTCCCTGGACTGAGGTCAGACAGGTTGGGTTTTCTGTATTTCAGACTTGCCTTTGTTTTCTTGGCATGGGTGGGTGTATCATGGGATGTAACTCAAGAATATTGAGCATATGTTACTCATGTAACTCATGATATTGTGTCTGGCAGGGAAGGAAGATGGAAAATTAAGTAGTGACTATGTCTGGTTTTTAAATTGCATTAGTTCAGAGAATTGGAATATACCAATGGGTTGTGTAGTATGTTTTTCTTTCCCCTTTTAAGCATCTGACCAGTAGTTCAGGACCAGAACCTTAATGTCACTGATTTTACCAAAACTTGTCATTTCAAGTGGGAAAGTTTCATTAAAGAACAAAATTAGACAAAGAAAAAACAAGCACAAAATTTCTAGAAATTCTAATCTGCCTAGTGAAGCTTTACTGAGAAGAAAGGGTCATGTAGATCTAAACAAATAACGTCTCCTAATCCAAATCCCAGTTTGCCACCAAGCCTAAGAAATACATTCTGAAGTAGAGGGAAGAAGCGCTGTACAGGAGGTGGAAGAATTAGATTATGGTCATGCCTAGGATTAGACTTGAAAAAACCACAAAGCCTGGAACTCCAGGGACAATGGCACTGCTAAAGTCATGAGAACAGGAGTGCCATACTGCCCCAAAGTTACTCCTTTGTTTTCTTTACGCTAGGTGCCAGACTCGGCCCACTGGTGTAACGTCAGCTCTGCCTAGTGTTAAAATTAGGGTTAGGGATAGGTTTATGCCTAGAGTTAGACTTCACAAAACCCACGAAGCTCAGATATCCACAGACACTGACAATGCAAAATGCGTGCCAAAGGGAGCACAGCACTGCCCCCAGCTGCCTCTGCCTTGTCTTCCTTCTTTAAGGAAAATCAGCCCAATGCTGTTATTCGGCGCCACCTAGCGTTAAGATTAGGGTTAGTTTTAGGGTCACGCCTAGGGTCAGAATTCGCAAAACCACAAAGCCCAGGAACACTGACAATGTAAAATGCATGCCTAATGTTGCACAGCACTGCCCCAGCCATGTTCCCTTCCCTCCTCTTTGTTCTGTTGAGCACTCACTTCTGCCCAATGGTTTCCTTCAGCTCTACCTAGTTTAGGATCAGGATTAGGGTTAGGGTTACGCCTAGGGTTACGCTTCACAAAACCACAAAGCCCAGATCATCAGGGACACTGACAATGCTAAGTGTCAGTGATTGAAACATGGACTCCACCGAGTACATGCAAAGCCAACTTTTTATTGTACACAGCACGTCTTATATACTGTTCCATAACTAGTAGTTCAACAACCACAAACTTCAGCTTCTAGGATTACATCTTTAGCATCTCCAGTGGCTACTGATTACAACCTCTTTGCCTAATCTCCTGTTAACTATCCTACTTTTGCCTACCTCTTTGCTCTTTATTTGTCTCTTGCTCTTTTTTTTTTGCCCCCTACTAGACCTGGGGTACGCTCGTCTCCCCCAGGGCCCCACACCAACAAAAACCATCCTCCTTAGTGACATTCTGCACCCCCACATCTCCCCCTTCTGTTTTCAACAATTAAAACCTGCAAAGACAGCACCTTTATGTGTGTACAGCTGACAAAAGGGTTTGTATAAGCCTTGCTAAGGTGGCCAATAAAAGTTACCACTGGATGAATCGGGGTGCTGTCAGTTTGTCACGCATACACGGTTGTCCCAGGAACAGCTAGTCTCTCACAATCCTTGTCGGATGTTCCTCAGCCTAATGTGATGGGGGAGGTGAAATCATTGCTCTAGGGAGATGCCTTTGCGTTCATTGTCTGCGTTGGTCGCTCTCAGGTGGCGCTGGTCCTTTCTCTCTGCATGGGCAAATGCTCTCCACAGAGATCCACTCAGGTCTTGCATTTGTGGAAATACAAGCACACCCTCTCCCCTCAAGTAATAAGAGGGAAAGGTCCAAGTATTTTCCCTGATTCCAAGTCCTTTACTAGGACCGGGGCTTTAATTTCAGTGGCTGCTGCCTTTTGTCCAGAATGCCGCATTATGGGTGGAGTTTAGCTTTCTGAATAACAATTAAAAAAATTAAAAACATATAAGGCTTTCATGGAGAGTATAAACCCATCCCTGCATTCCCCCTCTTTCCTGTTTACA
>VZRF01004611.1:0-11599 GCA_013396875.1 Vireo altiloquus | reverse complement strand
CCATCAAAGCCCGGTAAAAGTTCGGGCCGCTCCCGCCGCGGCTGAGCCGGGCCCGGGCTGGGGCCGCTCCGGTGGGGCCGCGGGCCTGATCCGCCTCCGCAGCCACCCCGGCCCGGCCCGGCCCGGCCTTCCCTTCCCTTCCCAGCCTTCCTTCCCCCGCACGGAGCCGCCTGGAACACGTTTGCGTCCTTGGCACAGGGAGGGTAACGCGTGGTGTGCAGGTGTAGCCGCGGTGTATCCTCGGAGTATCCTCGGAGTATCCTCCGGAAGGACAAGGCCTCGCTCAGTGCGGGCAGAGGAGAGCAGGCGCTCGGTGGTGTTGGGGAAAGTAAATCAAAACAACGAGCAGCCCTCAGAAAACACAAGAAATCGCTCGTTTTTCAGCCTGGCATCTTTACAAGTAAATTCGGGAAGTAAGAACTGTGTTTACAAGGCATGGAGGGACAGGAGCCAGGGAATGGATCCCAGTGCCAGAGGGCAGGGCTGGGTGGGATACTGGGCAGGAATTGTTCCCTGGGAGGGTGGGCAGGCCCTGGCACAGGGTGCCCAGAGCAGCTGTGGCTGCCCCTGGATCCCTGGCAGTGCCCAAGGCCAGGCTGGACATTGGGGCTGGGAGCAGCCTGGCACAGTGGGAGGTGTCCCTGCCAGGGCAGGGGTGGGAATGGATGGGATTTGGGGTCCCTTCCTACCCAATCCATTCCAGGATTCCTGTGATATTCCAGCTGTAAGAATTATATCCGGACACACATTCCTGCTCCCCCTTGCACACCCAGCTGCACAGTTCGCTCCCAAGCTCGTGCTGATTGTTTTGGGAGTGAGTTTTCGGGTGTAAAGCTGTTTTCCAGGCAGGCTGGAAATGGAGGAGCCTGGTTGTGCAACACCTCCTCCTGGGCCGCCGCTGCCTCCTCCGGAGCTGTGCCTGATTTGCATGATTTAAAACTCAGGAAATAAACCAAGCTCAGGGAAATTCCGGCTCCTTAACGCGGGAGAAGGAAACAACTTCCTCCCGCAGCCTTAAAAACGGCAGAAAATGGTGCTGGGAGCTGAGCTGGCCGAGCGTGAGGCGCTGGGAGCTCGAGGCATGCCTGACCTCCCATGCGCAGGGTGCAAAATCCAGCTGGGAGCAGCAGGGTAAACAGGCTGGCAGCTGCTGCTGCCCACGGCTGGGGCGGCAGGGGTGATGTCCCCGGGGTGATGTGATGTCCCCAGGGTGATGTGATGTCCCCGGGGTTGATGTGATGTCCCCTGGGTGATGTCCCCTGGGTGATGTGATGTCTCTGGAGTGATGTCCCCGGGGTGATGTGATGTCCCCGGGGTGATGTCTCCGGGGAGATTTGATGTCCCCTGGGGTGATGTGATGTCCCTGGGGTGATGTGATGTCCCCAGGGTGATGTCCCCAGGNGTGATGCGATGTCCCCTGGGGTGATGTGATGTCCCCTGGAGTGATGTCCCCAGGGTGATGTGATGTCCCCGGGGTGATGTGATGTCCCCTGGGTGATGTGATGTCCTCGGGGTGATGTGATGTCCCTGGGGTGATTTGATGTCCCCAGGGTGATGTCCCCAGGGTGATGTGATGTCCCTGGGGTGATGTCCTCGGCGTGTCCAGCACGGGGCCAGCTCGGGGCTGGCGTTGAGTGGCCTCTCGCTGAGCCTGGGAAAGGCGAGGATGGAGGATCCCGAGGGTCTGCCCTTTGTTTTGCAGTTCCCAGGAGGGGACACAGCCTCTCCCATCCCTGCCATCCCCCCGGGGCTTGGTTCTGTCCCAGTTTAGGGAAGAGCTGCGTTGTTTGGGCACCAGGAGACACGAGAGGCCCTGGGCAGGCCAGCGAGGGCTTAGGGACTCTAATCTCGGGATTATTAAACATATGCTCGTCCTTTGGCCATCCTTGTGTGCCTGCTGGGGATTTCCGAGGGGATCGCTCCCCTGGGTGGGAGCTGATGTTCCCAGAGCAGCCAGGGGCTGGTGCCGTGCCTGCAGCAGGGAGGAGAGCAGGAAGGTCAGGCTGTGTGGTGAGGGGGAATGGATGGGCTCCCACCCTGGTCCCTGATCCCTGTCCCTGGAGCAGCAGGGAGTACAGGCTGAGCCCCAGCATCCAGGCCGTGCTGTTCCTTGGAGGTTCAGCGAGAAGGAGCCTTTGTGTTTTATCAGGTACTGGTTTCAGGTTTAGGAGAGTTTTTGCCAAGTTTTGGGATTGGCACTGTGGCCTGGAGCAGAGTGGATCCGTGTGGGATGAGACCTTGGAATGCAGCACTCAGGCCTCGCAGTTACCCCCAGCTGATGCTTCCCTGGCACAGGATTGGGTTCCCCATTAAAGAGGTTTTGTTGGCACGTGTTGGGAAGACAGAGCCTGGATCCCCTGGGAGTCACAGAACTCCCAAGCCTGGAGCAGCTCGGTGATGCCATCCCTGGGCAGATGTCAGTGGGAAGGAAAGTCGTGCTTCAGATGGAGAAATCCATGGAGGAGCCCAGGAAGTGTGGAATGTTGTGCCAGGTGACACTGGGGAGGCCTGGATGTGGTGGGGAGGGTGCAGTGCAGGAGGAATCCACTCCTTTGGGGGCAGGGAGAGCAGTGCTCCTGCTCATGGAGTGTCTGGGATGGGCCTGGAGGGGGCCAGGGGACAGCAGCCAGGGCTGGAGCTGCTCCAGAAAGCTGCTTGTGCTGGATAACCCCACCCTTCCCGAGGGAGAGGCTTTCCAGGGCAGGTTTCATCAGAGCCCGAGCCCGGAGCTGCTTGCAGCGCTGATCCAAAGCAGATGGACAGTGTCCCTGGGAGCAGGGGGAGGGCAGAGCCCAGGCACGCTCCGCAGCTCCGGGAAACGTGACAGTGGAGGGGGAACGAGGGCAGCTCCAGGCCTGCTGCTCCCTCTGCTTCCACAGGCCCTTCCCACGAGCCCTCGAGGCCATTCCCGGGAAGTTTGGCCCTGCAGGAGCACCAGGGCAGGCAGGGTTTGTGCCAGGCCCAGCTCTGCTCCTCCGCAGAGCCTCCCGCAGCTCCCGGGAGGAGGAGGCAGCGCCTTTGTTCCCTGTTCCTGTGGGATCTGAGTCCCTGGGACGTGCAGGGCTGTGGGGCTGTGGACAGGCAGGTTTGCCCAGCCCAGAGAGCTCTGCTGCTGCTGGAGACATTCCAGGATGTGTCCTGGCTCTGCTGGGGGCTGTGCCTGCACTGTGCCCTTCTCCCTGTGATTTACCACTTCCTCGGGGCTGCTTTTCAGCTGAGGTCTGCCTCCCGGAGCTCCTCCTGTGTCACACACTGAGCTTTTCTGAGCTTGGGGGATCTGGGGGCTTGCAGGGAGCTGCAGCAGCGTTTGCAGCAGCAGCATCTCCATCCCAGCAGCACCTCCCAGCTCGAGGTCTGTGCCAGCAGCAGCCCAGGCTCTCCCTGGCACCCTCCCAAGAGGGATTTGCTCACAGATAAGGAGCAACGAAGGGGAAAATTCCCCTTTTGGGGTGTGCTGGGGGCTCGGCTGATCCCAATCCTTGGGCAGCAGAGCTCTCCTTGAGCCCAGCCCGATGTGGAATCCCAACTGAACTGGGATGGTTTCTGTATCCCCATGGGAAGTGCTGCTGTGAGGGCACGAGGGGAGGAACTCGCAGAGGAGCTCTTGGAGCTGGGCCAGGCTCTGCTCCTGGAGCCATGGGCGAGGATGGACATGATCCCTGATTCCTGTCAGTGTGCCCAGGCTGGATCCTGGGGCAGGACGGGATGGGTGTGGGGAGGAACCTTCCCCCAGGCTGGGACGTGCTGGGAAGAGCTGGGATCCTGGAAGGGACATACAGAGATCCTGACTGGGGTATGCAGGGAAGAGCTGGGATCCTGGAAGGGACATGCAGGGAAGAGTTGGGATCCTGGAAGGGACATGCAGAGATCCTGGAAGGGACGTGCAGGGAAGAGCTGGGATCCTGGAAGGGACATGCAGAGGCTCTGGAGCTGTTTGCACAATTCCTGCTTTGCCTCGAGTTCTCTCTCCAGCCCAGCTTCATCCTGCAGATCCATCCTGGGATTTATTGCTTCTCCTTTCCGTGGCCAGCCCCCGATTTCTGGGCTGCCCTTCCTCGAGGAGGGGCCTTTGGCAGGCTCAGCAGCTCCTGCCGTGCCAGCAAACATCCCTCGGGAGTTCAGAGCAGGGCTGGTTTGGAGCAGAGCTGGTTCGGAGCAGAGCTGGTTGGGAGCAGAGCTGGTTGGGAGCAGGGCTGGTTCGGAGCAGAGCTGGTTGGGAGCAGGGCTGGTTGGGAGCAGAGCTGGTTTGGAGCAGGGCTGGTTGGGAGCAGAGCTGGTTGGGAGCAGAGCTGGTTGGGAGCAGAGCTGGTTTGGAGCAGNTTCCAAGCAGAGCTGGTTCCAAGCAGAGCTGGTTCCAAGCAGAGCTGGTTCCAAGCAGAGCTGGTTCCAAGCAGAGCTGGTTCCAAGCAGAGCTGGTTCCAAGCAGAGCTGGTTCCAAGCAGAGCTGGTTCCAAGCAGAGCTGGTTCCAAGCAGAGCTGGTTCCAAGCAGAGCTGGTTCCAAGCAGAGCTGGTTCCAAGCAGAGCTGGTTCCAAGCAGAGCTGGTTCCAAGCAGAGCTGGTTCCAAGCAGAGCTGGTTCCAAGCAGAGCTGGTTCCAAGCAGAGCTGGTTCCAAGCAGAGCTGGTTCCAAGCAGAGCTGGTTCCAAGCAGAGCTGGTTCCAAGCAGAGCTGGTTCCAAGCAGAGCTGGTTCCAAGCAGAGCTGGTTCCAAGCAGAGCTGGTTCCAAGCAGAGCTGGTTCCAAGCAGAGCTGGTTCCAAGCAGAGCTGGTTCCAAGCAGAGCTGGTTCCAAGCAGAGCTGGTTCCAAGCAGAGCTGGTTCCAAGCAGAGCTGGTTCCAAGCAGAGCTGGTTCCAAGCAGAGCTGGTTCCAAGCAGAGCTGGTTCCAAGCAGAGCTGGTTCCAAGCAGAGCTGGTTCCAAGCAGAGCTGGTTCCAAGCAGAGCTGGTTCCAAGCAGAGCTGGTTCCAAGCAGAGCTGGTTCCAAGCAGAGCTGGTTCCAAGCAGAGCTGGTTCCAAGCAGAGCTGGTTCCAAGCAGAGCTGGTTCCAAGCAGAGCTGGTTCCAAGCAGAGCTGGTTCCAAGCAGAGCTGGTTCCAAGCAGAGCTGGTTCCAAGCAGAGCTGGTTCCAAGCAGAGCTGGTTCCAAGCAGAGCTGGTTGGGAGCAGGGCTGGTTGGGAGCAGAGCTGGTTGGGAGCAGGGCTGGTTGGGAGCAGAGCTGGTTGGGAGCAGAGCTGGTTGGGAGCAGAGCTGGTTGGGAGCAGGGCTGGTTCTGAGCAGAGCTGGTTCGGAGCAGAGCTGGTTCCGAGCAGGGCTGGTTCCGAACAGAGCTGCCCCAGGGCCGTGCAGCAGCCTGGGATGACCCTCCCAGCACAGCCCAGCCCTGGCAGGGACACACACGAGCTGTTTGCTGTCCTGCAGCGAGGGCTGGACAGGATCCAGGCCGTTGCTGGCGCTGAGCTTGCAGGGTTTGCCCTTTGTGCACCCCTCTAGGGGAGGGACGAGGGTGGCACAGGGACAGTGGGCAGGAACCAGCTCCTGCCTGCAACTGGCTTAATCACCTTTCCTGAGTTTAAGCCCTCTGTGTCCTGGGAATTGCCAGGCTTTCCAAAAGGGGCTGGGGACAGGATTCACCCCGGGCTGTGCTGCTGCTGCCTGGCTTGGCCGCAGGTTTTGGGCTGGGCTTGTGTGAGAAGGGTCTGGGAGCCTTTGGGGACAAGTCTGCCCCAGGCACTGGGGGCTTGCTGAGCCAAGAGGCTTCTCTGTTGCTAATTTGAAAATCCTGAGGATAAACGGAGGAAAAATCCGTGTGGAGAGTTCTGCCCTCCCCTTATTGCTCATCCCAGTGGATCCAGTGCAGGCCCCGTGGGCTGGAAGTCACTCCCTGTGCAGCTGAGCTGTGCCTGATGGTTCTCAGATGGTTTGGGAGGTGATGGGGAAGGTAAAGTGTGACAAATCCATGTATCCTTGTGCTGAACCTCTCCCTGACGATGGAATTGTCCCAGTGGAGCCCTTAAAGAGCAGCTGGACACAGAAGAGACCTGGCCCAAGGACGTGGAGCTGTCAGAGACTCTCCAAAGCCTCCAAACCTCCTCTTTCAGGGATAGATCTGAAATGTGCTCCACGGAGCAGCACAGGGAGAGAGGAGAGACCTCAGGGCTGCCCTGGCCGAAGGACAGGAGCTGTGCATGGCTGGGTCAGCTCCAGGCAAGCTCCTGACAGCATTCCCAGGGCAGGGAATGTCTCTGTAGCCTCCCTGGCCCTGCCGGCACTGAGAACACCTGGGGCAGGATTTCCCTGGAGCCATTTCCTGCTCCCGGTGGCTCCAGGGAATGCAGGCTCTGCTTCCAGCCTGGCCTCTGCACTGAGCTGCTCCCCAGGCCCAGCAATTTCAGATTAAAACCTTCCCAGCTCCTTCTGGGGGTTCCTGTGCTCTCCAGAAGCCCTGGCAGGTGTCAGCACAGGTTTGGGTCCCACAGGGTTCCGCAGCCCTGCCGGAGCTGATCCTGCTCCTCAGGGATCTCCTGCTGGCACCGGGGGCAGCTCAGACTCTTGGGTGTGTGTTTAGCAGCTTTTCACGGAGGTGGAGGTGGTTTTGGGGTGGTTTTGGGGTGTTTTAGGCTGCAGCTCCATCAAACCAAGCCCCGGTGCAGCTCTGACCTGTGTTAGAACAATGTTTACTGTGTTTGTTGTGTTACACAGGGTGTGGATCCTCCCGGCCCTGCCACAAGGGATTTCCTGATAAACCCCCAGGAGCTGGGTCCTGGCCTCGTGGTTTGGCACAGGAAGGCACTGCTGGCCCTGCTGGCCCTCGCCACTGCTGCCAGAGTCACGAGGCCTCGGCAAGGGGGAATGAGGAACATCTGGGAGCAGGGAAAAGGAGCAGGGAAAAGGAGCCTCCTGCCCTGGGGCAGGGGCAGCTGGGAGCCCTGGGGCTGTTTGTTGTGTAAGGGGCTCAGCCTGGGCTCAGGCCGGGCCTGGCTGACCCTCCACGTGCAGCACTAATCCTGGGGCCCTGCTCGCCCTGCTCCCGGCTGGAATACTCTGCTCCGCCGGGATCTCCCACCGGCAGCGGCTCAGCCTCTGGGGTTGTGTTTGCAGCGTCTCTCCGAGCTGGGGGAGGTTTTAGGGGCGTGTTTTGGCTGCAGCTCGGAGCTGCGGAGGCCGGGCCGGCTGCAGCCCGAATCCCAGCCCTGCTGCATCCCGAATCCCAGCCCTGCTGCATCCCGGCTGTGCTCCAGGAGCATCCCGGTGTGCAGGGAGGGAGGTGTTCCTTGGCTCCGTGCCCTGGGGATGTCCTGGCACGTCGGGGGCCTGGGGCAGGGCAGAAATGCTGCTCGGCTGGCTCGGCAGCCCTGGCAGGATCAAAGGATCCCGGGAAGCTGCTGGAGCAGGGAGGAGCAGGAGCAGGGCTGGTGGCTCCTGGGGGGCTGGCACTGACTGTCCCGGGGGGCACAGGCCCCGGTGGCACCTGAGGCACCGGTGGGTGCTGCCCTGGGGGTGCAGAGGGGCTGCCAGGGCTGCCACCCTGGGGGTTGTGTCGTGGCTCCCCAATTCCCTGTGCCTGGGAGGGGAAGGAGCTGGCTGCTGGCACGGGGAGCTCCTGCCCCTCCATCCTCCCTTCCTGCCTGCACCCCTTCCATGCCCTGCACCCCCTCCGGTGCTGCTTTCCCCTGAGGAGCCCCCAGGCGTGTCCTGCTGCAGCTCTGGGGCAGTGCCACGGGGCATGGAGCTGCCAGGCCAGGCTGCCCTGCCCTCCGAGGCTCCTGCTTCTGCTTTCCCAGCACTTCCTGCAGCTCCTGCTGTCATTCCCTGCCCCCTGCCCTGTCCCAGGGCTCACCCTCGGGCGGGTGGCACTGGAGGGTGGGTGATCCCTGAGGGTGGATGGCACCAGANCCCTGCACCCCTTCCATGCCCTGCACCCCCTCCGGTGCTGCTTTCCCCTGAGGAGCCCCCAGGCGTGTCCTGCTGCAGCTCTGGGGCAGTGCCACGGGGCATGGAGCTGCCAGGCCAGGCTGCCCTGCCCTCCGAGGCTCCTGCTTCTGCTTTCCCAGCACTTCCTGCAGCTCCTGCTGTCATTCCCTGCCCCCTGCCCTGTCCCAGGGCTCACCCTCGGGCGGGTGGCACTGGAGGGTGGGTGATCCCTGAGGGTGGGTGGCACCAGAGGGCAGGTGGCACTGATGGCACCGGAGGGCTGGTGGCCTCCAAGGACGGGTGGCACCGGAGGGTGGGTGATCCCTGAGGGTGGATGGCACCAGAGGGCAGGTGGCACTGATGGCACCAGAGGACTGGTGGTCCCTGAGGGTGGGTGGCACCGGAGGGTGGGTGATCCCCGAGGGTGGATGGCACTGATGGCACCAGAGGGCTGGTGGCCCCTGAGGGTGGGTGGCACCGATGGCACCAGAGGGCTGGTGGCCCCCAAGGACGGGTGGCACCAGAGGGTGGATGGCACTGGAGGGTGGGTGGTCCCTGAGGGTGGGTGGCACCAGAGGGCAGGTGGCACTGATGGCACCAGAGGACTGGTGATCCCTGAGGGTGGATGGCACCAGAGGGCAGGTGGCACTGATGGCACCGGAGGGCTGGTGGCCTCCAAGGACGGGTGGCACTGATGGCACCGGAGGGCTGGTGGCCCCTCAGGCAGGTGGCACCGATGGCACTGGAGGGTGGGTGGCCCCTGAGGGTGGGTGGCACTGATGGCACTGGAGGGCTGGTGGCCCCTGAGGGTGGGTGGCACCGGAGGGTGGGTGATCCCCGAGGGTGGATGGCACTGATGGCACCAGAGGGCTGGTGGCCCCTGAGGGTGGGTGGCCCCCGAGGGCAGATGGCACCAGAGCGTGGGTGGCCCCTGAGGGTGGGTGGCACCGATGGCACCAGAGGGCTGGTGGCCCCCAAGGATGGGTGGCCCCCGAGGGTGGGTGGCACTGGTGGCACCTGAGTGCAGATGGCCCCTTGGGCTGGTGGCCCTGTGTGAGGGCCCTGTTTAACCCCTGTGCCCCTGTGAAGGGCTGGTGGCCCCCAAGGACGGGTGGCACTGATGGCACCAGAGGGCTGGTGGCCCCTGAGGGTGGGTGGCACCGGAGGGTGGGTGATCCCCGAGGGTGGATGGCACCGATGGCACCAGAGGGCTGGTGGCCCCTGAGGGCTGGTGGCCCCCTGTGAGTGCCCTGTCTAACCCCCGTGCCCCTGTGGAGGGCTGGTGGCCCCTCAGGCTGGTGGCCCCTGAGGGCTGGTGGCCCCTCGGGCGGGTGGCACTGGTTGCCCCTTGGGCTGGTGGCCCCTATGAGTGCCCTGTCTAACCCCTGTGCCCCTGGGGAGGGCTGGTGGCCCCTCGGGCTGGTAGCCCCCTGTGAGGTCCCTGTCTAACCCTGTGCCCTGTTTCCCAGCAGCGCCCCGGGATGCCCCCCGGGAGCAGGATGCCCATGGCCGGGCTGCAGGTGGGACCCCCAGGAGCTCCTCCCTACGGAGCAGCGACCCCGCTGAGGCCTGGCCTGCCCCAGGCCATGATGGATCCCTTCAGGAAGCGCCTGCTGACCCCCCAGGCACAGCCCCCCATGGCCACCCCCCGCAGAGGGTAAGGAATGGGCTGGCATCTCCAGGGGGGATTCCCTCGGGGTCCTGCTGGGGCTGGGTGTGCTCCATGGCTGGCATGGAAGGACCTTGAACCCACCCAGTGCCACCCCAGCGTGGGCAGGGCACCTCCACCATGCCAGGGTGCTCCAAGGCCTGTCCTTGGACGTTCCCAGGAGCACCACACTGGTCCGTGCTGACAGGAGGCAGCTTCCCAAGGGATCCGAGGTGTTCACCTCGTGTTTTCCACCCAGGAGCTGCTCTGCTCAAACCAGGCACAAGAATTCAGTCCCAGCAGGATTTTCTCTTGGGAAGCTTCCCCTGTTCTGGGAATATCCATACAAATATAAATCATATCTAACATAAATGGAGCTGTAAACGAGATCTCTGCAGATCCAGAGCTGTAACTCCATGCAGGACAGGGATCCAGGGGCTGTGCCCAGTCAGGGTTTGGCTCTCTGGGACCCCAGAGCCTCTCCAGGTGCCCACTCGAGTGTGGCACACGTGTCCCACCAGGCAGAGTCCTGTCCGGGGGGGCACTGGCAGGAGCTGGGGAGTGTTTTGGGATGAGGGCAGAGGTTCCTCAGTCTGCAGCTTCCCCTGGCTCCGATCTCCACAGCAGGAGCAGCTCCTGGGATCCTCCTCCTGCTCCCGAGGGTCCCTGGTGGCTCCAGTGGGCACAGACATGGCTGGAGGTGTGGGATGGGGCTGGCAGGTTTTGGGGTGGGACTGGCAGCTCCTGGAGCTCTGGCAGCCTCGGGGCCAGGACCATTCCCTGGGAGCCTGGGCAGTGCCAGCACCCTCTGGGGAAGAGCCTTTCCCAGTATCCATCCCCCCTGGGTGGGCAGAGGATGTCCTGCGGGAGCTGTGACCATTCCCTGTCCCTTTCCCCAGGGTGAAGAGGAGGAAGATGGCTGACAAGGTGCTGCCACAGAGGGTGAGTGTCACCCCAGCCTGGGGACAGAGCTGAGCTGCTGCAGGGGCTGAGGGATCTCCCTGAGCTCCTGCAGGGAATTCCTGCTCAGTCCCAAAGCTCCCTGGAGTGTTTGTGTCTCTCCCTCTGGCGTGGCAGGAGAGGGTTGGGGTGGGGTAAGCTGGATTCTGATCAAGCAAGGAGCAGGAATGGGGTGGGGTGGAGATCTCAGGAGGTCCCTCAGAGTTCCTCCTGAGATTCCAGGGTTCTGTTCCATGCTGGGACACACCAGGAGTGCTGCTGGGAGCAGCGACAGGCTCCACACTGGCTTGGGCAGAGCTTTGCAGGGCTCCAGGCTGGGTTTAAAATAAGAACTGGGTGCTGGACTGGTGACCTGGTGTCCCCCTGGCTGAGGGGGGATCCAGCCCATCCCAGCACACCAGGACTGACCATTGCTGTGTCCAGATCCGGGAGCTGGTCCCAGAATCCCAGGCCTACATGGACCTGCTGGCCTTCGAGCGCAAGCTGGACCAAACCATTGCTCGGAAGAGGATGGAGATCCAGGAGGCCATCAAGAAACCCCTGACGGTGAGCAGGGGCTGGGAGTCATGGATTTGTGGAATTACAGCATCCTAAAGGTTGGGAAAACCCTCTGAGGTCATGAGCTGACCCTGAGCCATGGCCCCAGGTGGGATATCCACACATTTCTGGGGCTCTCCCAGGGCTGAGGGATTCCAGCTCTGCCCATTCCCATGTTGTCCAGCCTTTCCTGTGGATGAGTTTTCCCTGCTCTAAACCTGCCCCAAGGGCACTGCTGTCACCCTGGGGTGCTGCAGGGCCCTCACTGCCCTCCCTCGCTCTGTTCCTGCCCCACAGCAAAAGAGGAAGCTCAGGATTTACATCTCCAACACCTTCACCCCTGCCAAGGAGGAGGGAGAGGGAGGAGAGCGAGTGGCGTCCTGGGAGCTGCGCGTGGAGGGGAAGCTGCTGGAGGATGTGAGCAGGGACAGGGGTGGAGGGGTGGGACAGGAGCTCTGCTCCATCAGGATCATCCAGGGATGGAGGGGTGGGACAGGAGCTCTGCTCCACTGGGAACATCCAGCAGGGATGGAGGGGTGGGACAGG